>JAKEYF010000091.1:0-232475 GCA_021527775.1 Lactarius sanguifluus
TTCGTTGGCAATCAGCGCACCCCTTGACGTAATCTTGTGTCTCCTGTCTTAGTCTGGGCCACCAGTAGTATCATTCCACCATTTTGATGGTTCGGTTGATCCCGGGGTGTCCGTGGACCGGGGGGTCGTTGTAACGTCTACCACGGACGTTTGCCTGACTTAGGCTTCTCGGCTGGTGGCGAATCTAACGAGAGGATAAAAGAGGCGATTGACTCTGCTCTGCGGGTAGAACTGAGGTGCGGGAATAACTCTCCTGCTAGTCCTCGGTATGCGTGGAGATCGTCTCCTTGTTGTACGCCAACAGGGATGGTGTCGGAGGTCTCGAGTTCGTCCCAGGTGTGGTGATCGATGATGTAGAGGGTGCAATAGGGGGACGCCACGCGTTCGTTGAGGTAGAAGAAGACTTGGTGATAGACGGCGTCGAAGGGATAGTCCACTGCCCACAAAGGGGACGTTGGGATAAGTCACAGGGGACCCCTTGGTCTTAGGGTATGCTGGACGACTCACTTAAAGGGGGAGATCCCTATAGAGCGAAGAACTGCTAGTGGTATTGGAAGAAGACCAAGATACCGTTCTTGGTCTTCGCAGCTCTCTACTTATACAGTTACGCGCGGGCTTTCAAGCGCCGCTCCAATCCGTACTAGCCAATAGCGTAAGTACCGTGAAACCCTAGTACAACTATCCTAGTGTGAGTCATTCCGAGTCATGATCCGATCCGTTATCGTACACAATCACATGCTCCGGAGCTTACCCGGCTGACTGATTACAAGTCCATGACGATATACTGCTGACGTGGTGTCATACCCTTGACGTCAGTGTCCACTTCCGGGCCGAACGTAACAGTCGTGGTGTGCTTGTATAATCCTCCGTCGTTCGTGTTGGTCCCCTGTGACTATGCGCCGTCCTTCCTTGTACCAGGTCCCTTCTATCTTCTTTAGGTGGTGGGGGTCTACCCATTTCTTGATTGTTTCTTGGTTCTGGGCGTATACTGGGTTGTTCGGCTGCATCTCTGTTATGGTGACCATTTCTCCCATACGGATTGGATCCTCAGTTGTGTCGATTTCGGTCGCTCTGACGAAGATGTGGTCTGGGAGTACGACGACCTGTTCGTTATCATTTTCCCCTTGGTCGTAGTCCGGTCTTCTAGACAGGGCATCTGCTCGTCCGTTTGCCGTACCTTTTATGTGGTGAATCTCTACGTCATATTCTGATAGTTCCAGTACTTCCCTGGCTACCCGTCTGCTGATCTTTTGGGGATGTCGCCAGTACAGTAGGTTCATGTGGTCGGAAAATACTTTGATCTTGTGTGGTGACCCCGCGAGGTATTGTCTCCAATTTCGTAGGGCTTTCACGATGGCGAGGAGTTCCAAGTTGTAGATGTCGTAGTTCCTTTCTGCGGCGTTTAGTGTGCTAGAGTAGTAGGCTATTGGATGTCGTTTGTTGTCCATTCCTCGTTGGAGTAGGACTGCTCCAACTGCGTATCCTGATGCGTCGACTTCCATTTCGAACTGTTTGTCTAGTTCCGGGTGTGTGAGTACTGGTTCTTCGGTTACTAGTGTTTTAAGTTTGTCAAACGCCTGTTGTTGTTCCACTCCCCAATTCCATTCATATCCTTGCGCGTGAGTTTGTTGAGCGGTCGGGCGTGCGTAGCAAAGCTTCGGATGAAAGCACGGTAAAAGTTGCAGAATCCGAGGAATGATCGTACCTCTTTGACGGTTTTTGGTGTGGGCCAGTCTTTTATTCCCACAATTTTGACGGGGTCCATGCGAATCACCCCCTTTTCAATGATTACCCCCAGGTAATCAAGGGATGAGGAGTGGAATGTGCATTTCTCCGGTTTGAGGAATAAGTTGTGTTGCGCCAGTAGGTCTAGTATGTCGTGTACCGCTTCCGTATGGGCTTGTTCCGTGGATGCGGTGGCGACGCCGATGTCGTCCATGTATACCCGAATGATGGTGCCTTTTGTTTCGTGGTATCTGATGAGGGGCTTGAATATTGCGTTCATCATCATCTGGAAGGTGGATGGGGAGTTAGTCATCCCGAAGTACATAACTAGTGGTTCGAAGAAGCTGTATTTGGTTTGAATGCTGCTTTTTCTTGATCTCCCTCTTTGACCAGTATGTTGTTGTACCCCCACCGGACGTCGAATTTGGAGAATATCCAGCCGCCGCTTAGGTCCACTATCAGTTCCGGTATCAGTGGAAGTGGGTATTGGTTTTGTATGGTCCACTTGTTGAGGGTTCTGTAGTCCTGTACCGGGCGTAGTTTTCCGTCTTTCTTTTTAACGAAGAAGAATGGTGATGCGTACGGGGATTTAGAGGGTCTTATGTAGCCTTTTGCCGTCTGTTCTTCCAGGAATTCCTGTAGTGCTTTGTCTTCCTTTGGGCTTAGTGGGTATACTTTGCAGTCGAAGGAGTCCGGTGCGTCTGGTTTGAGTTCGATGGCGTGGTCCCAGGGTCTTGACGGTGGGAACCGCTGTGATTCCTCTTTGCTGAATACTCTTGCGTGTCGTTGGTATTCTTTGGGTATCTCCTTCTTTTCTGTGTATTGTTGTGCCAATATTGCCATGTCTGTCGCCATTGTTCGTAGGTGTATGGGGGTCCCTTCCTCTTCCAGGATTTTGTATGTCTGGTGTCTGTTGTCGTCAACTATTTGCGTGATTAGTTGTCGTAGTTCTGTTATGTCTGGATGTTTCCTTGGATTTGTGGTTCTTATGACCACGGGGTATTGTTTGGTGTCGAGGGTTGCCGTTGCCCATTGTATCCTTGGTTGGAAGGTGGCCAGCCATGGGTACCCCATTATGAGGTCTTCTCCTCCTACGTTGGTGACTAGGAAGTGGGTATCCTTGAACTTTCCATCAGTTTGTATGTTTAGGTCGACGCAATGGGTGATTCTTCCCCCTTTGTTGTGTCTCCCATCTATGTTCCAGATGTTATGGGGTCGGTCTAATTCTTTTGTTCCTAGGTGCATTCTTTTGACGAAGTCCGGGTGTATAAAGTTGTCTGTGGCTCCGGAGTCCACTAATGCTTTTCTTTCGGCCATGAAGTTACTCGTTTGAATCGAAACTGGAATGTGCATTGATCGATAGCGCATTATGAATGACGAGTTACAATTGACTGCCCTCACCCAGGCCGTTGGGTTCAGGCGCTTGGAAAATCCTGGCTCCCTGCCATGTTCCTAGTGAACATTTCTCTCCCTTCTTTCGGTAGTTCTGCGATCCTCCCCATTATGTCCTCGACCTGTTGTTGGGAGGTGGACCCGCAACTGATTTGTGTGGGTTCGTCGAGGTCGATGAGGGGTTCCCCTATTATGCTTTGTGGAGTGGTGGGTACCTCCTCGATGTATGCGCCCCGTCCTTGCGGTGGTCCCTGGCACGCTTGGCGAGGTTGCTGACATTCTTGTGAGAAGTGGCCTTTCTTGCCACAGTTATAGCAAGTTACGTCCCTTGTGTTAAAAACACCTCGTCCTCCTCTTCCTCTGTTGAGAAACCCTCCTCTTGGTGTAAATGGGGGTCTTCCCTGGGTGTAGCTCCTCCATTCTTGTGCGTTGTTGGGGTTGGCTTCGTCTGATCCCGCGACTCTAGCGTGGACTCTTCCTGGTGTGGTGTCCATTGCGTCGGGGTGGTTGCGGTATTGTTGCCACCCGGTTGGCTGGTTTTGCCTTTGGGGGGCTTGGAACCGTATGGGTTGCTGTGTAGGTCTGGGACGTTGGGATGTCTGCTGTCTTCCGAATCCGTTGACGTGTGCTTTCATGTGGAGGTATCTTTTTTGTTGTTCTATTACTGCCGTCTTCCACTGGTGATAGGTTCCTGGGCTATGGAACTGGTATGCGTTGCGATAGAGGTCCATTGGTATTCCTCGCGTGAACTTGTCGAGTACCAGGGGGTCGTCCAGTCGATAATCAGCTTGTCAGACCAGTTTCTCAAATGAGGTTACGTAGCTGTCTATATTGCTGCCCGTCATTTTGAACCCTTGGTCCAACTCTAGTCTGGCGCGTTCTTTTTCCATGTTGTCCCTGAACTGTCGTTTAAAGGCCAGTTCAACTGCTGTCCACAGCCATGGGTCGCTCTTGTCGGGTCGGGTCTCGAGCCATTTTTGTGTTTCAGTGGTCCATTCGTCCACTAGGTTACCCTGGATGTACGTAAGGAACATCATGGCCTTGATGTATGGCGTTTGCATGCTCCTGTTGGCTGCGTTGACTCCTGCGAACCGGTTCCATTGTGCGAGGAATGCTTGTGCCTTGTCTCGATCTCCCGCAAATATGGGGGGTTCCTTTCCGATGAATTTATCGGTGGTGTGGGGGATGCCTACGAATCCTGTGGTTGGTATACCTGTCCCGTCGTCTCCTGGGTGATCTCCTCCTCCTCCTCCGTCTGTGGGGTCTCCTCCTGGTGGTCCTCCTTTGGAGGTTTGTTGCGGTTGTTCTTGTGGGGTGAAGAGTGCTGTGCGAACTTGCGCAGGTTCCTGAGTGATGGTAGTCGTCATGGTGGTTGGGATAGATCTGGTGATTTGTCTTAATAGTGCTTCGTCAGTCTCGTTTGCGAAGATGTTAATATCTTCTGGGTTGCTTATAAGTGATGGTGACTTTGCTGGGGTCTTGGGTGTGGGAGACCGAACTGGTTCTTCTTCTTGTCCGTCGAGTAGGCCCCACTGATCTCTGGTTACTACGTTGTTGACTGTGATATCGAGGTTGAGGCTGGTGGTTGCGGGTCGTATTATCTGGTATTTGTTGTGGAGGTCGTCCCACTTGATCTCCGTCCAACAGGTGTTTTCAAAGTTGAATTCTACAGGGATGAGCTGTTGTTGGCCTTGTCTGTTATAGTAGTAGGTTACGTAGCCTGGGTCCTCCGCGTCGTCTTTCCAAAATGCAGATTCCAAGTATCTCTTTGGTACGTTTCGATCTCCCCTTCTGTCGATATGGTAGGGTCTGAACGGTACCCAGTAGTCTTTGGTTGTCTGGAGATTGGCCACGGTGGATCTTGGTCTTAATGTTACGTCTACCACGGACGTATGCCTGACTTAGGCCTGTTGCTGTGTGGCGAATCTAACGAGAGGGTAGAAGAGGCGATTGACTCTGCTCCGTGGATAGAATGAAGGATGCGGGAACAACTCTCCTTCTAATCCTCTGTACCCGTGAAGATCGTCTCCTTGTTGTAGTCTGATAGGCGGGGTGTCAGATAGTTCGAGTTCGTCCCAAGTGGTGTGATCGACAATGTAGAGGATGCAGTAGGGGGACACCACACGTTCGTTGTGATATAGGAATACTTTGTGATAGATGGTGTCGAGAGGATAATCCACTGTCCATGAAGGGGAACGTCAGGATAAGTCACAGGGGACCCCTTGGTCTGTGGGGTATGCTGGACGACTCACTTAAAGGGGGAGATCCCTATAGAGCAGGAGAATGCAGTGGTATTGGAAGAAGACCAAGATGTCGTTCTTGGTCTTTACCCTACTCTACTTATACAGATACGCGCGGGCTTTCAAGCGCCGCTCCAAGAAGTACTAGCCAATAGCATAAGTAACTTGAACCCTAGTACAGCTATCCTAGTATGAGTCACTACGAGTCATGATCCGATCCGCTTATCGTACACAATCACATGTGCTGGAGCTTACCCGGCTGACTGATCCTACGAGTCCATGACGATATACTGCTGACACGGTGTCATACCCTTGACGTCAGTGTCCACTTCCCATCCGAACGTAACACCATAGGTATACAACATCAGCCCTCAATGATCCATTGTAATGTTTTTTTCTCTACGAAACTGGTCATAGCTCACACGAGACTGATCACAGTGCTCTTGCGCCATCCAACTCAGTCGTCCCTTCTGTGGGCACCAGCAATGCAGGAGACGCAGTAAAGTCCACAAACAATACGGCCCCAGCTACGACAACTGGATTCTGACTCAAGCTGAAAATGGGTGCACCCAGAAAACCATTGTCTGATGCGGTGGACAAGGACACTCCTATTCCAGCCCCAGCAACACATGGAACCACAACGTCAAATGGCACCGACCCCAGCTGTGTCAGTCACAACACCGGACCTCCTCCCGACACCCCCCCCCAACTCGCACGTTCTGGCCAAAATAGGCAAGAAAAGAAAGCCTGCCAGTGAAGGTAGCAACACGTTGTCAACAAGAAACAAGCAACAGAAAGTGTCGAACGTCTTGGCCATACCCACAGAGGGGAACACTATCAAGTATGCCTCATACCAGTCACTTCAGATACAGTACAACACTGATTTCCATCCCAGAAATATCTGTATGCGTCACTGGAACGAAGAACAACCTGGGGGACAGGGCCCCCTTTCGGAGTTTGATGTCTGCTTCAAGTCCCTTACTGATGCCAACAAAGAGGTACGTCCGCTCAGACAAATTTCTCAATGGGATATAGCACTCTGATGTAGTGTTTGAAAGTCCGACTCGGTCCGGTTTTTTGCCCTTATCTGGACAAACCAGACCAGAACTGGTTTTTGATTTTACACCTTTCACCCTAAACTGGACTGAACCAGCAACAACCGGTTGTTTCCAGTTGCAGTGATTCCGAAAGACCGGCCCTTTCAGTCTGAACCGACTCACCCCGAGTCAGCCACAACCTCCCAATGACCAACTGCAACTGCAGTCGCACTAATAACACCATGTGATAATGCAGTGATCATTCTCAAATACAGTACTACAAGTCTACCTATACACACATAGTAGCTATAAACTCGAAGCAGCAGCGGCAGCAGCCACCATTATCGCTATCGTTGTCGCCGTTGCAGTTGTCGCCGTCGACTCATTGTCGCACATGTTGCAGCCGTTGTCGTTGAGTCGTCGTTGCGATTGTTGCGTGCCGCGATCTTGAGGGCATGATAGCGAGTGGTTGGTGGTTGGCAGACTTCTACCACCAACCCCGTCGTCATCGGTCTTGTAGCTGTCATCGCTGTTGTAGTTGTTGCACATGTTGCAGCTGTCATCGTTGAGTTGTCATTACAGTTGTTGCGTGCTGTGATCTTGAGAGTGTGAAGCGAGAGTGGTTGGTGGTTGGCGGACTTCTACCGCCAACCATCGTCGTTGGTCTTGTAGTTGTCGTCGCTGTTGCAGTTGTAATCATGGCAGTCGAAGAGTCGCCATGGTTGTCGGCATAGTCGCTTGGAAAGGGTGAGTTGCAGCGCAGCTTGGGTCTGCGTTCAAGTTGGCGGCATGCCCTCCCTCAGGCTGCTGTTGCTGTGGCATCTGCCACGGGCTTCCGTTGTTGTCGTCATACTGGTAGTCAGTGTTGTTGTTGTTGGTGTTGTTGTTGTTGTTGTTGTCGCAGGTGTTGGTGTTGGTATGGTGGTGACACCAGTGGTGGCCAGCGGTGCAGGTGGTGGTGCAGCGTTGACCTACTCAAGTCGCGTGACACCTGTGACATGTGACAACTGACCCGCCAAAGACCGGTTGAACCGACCCTAGCTGGTTTTGTCGCGGTTCACCCGGGCATCAAATCCCGGTAAACCGGAACCGGTCACATTCCCAAATTTCATAAAACTGGACTGCAAGTCTGGTTTTGACCAGTTTCAGTCCAGTCCAGTTGCAGTTTTTTGCAGTTTATGTGACTGGACTTTCAAACACTACTCTGATGCTCCTTAAGCCTTTCAAGAAGGAACAGCACAATGCTCAGGCCACGGCGGTAGGTTCCCATCTCATCAGGTCCACTGGCACTCACGTCTAGAGATGTCAACGAGTTATACTTGTGAGTATGAGTACTCATCAGAAGGTTCCAAAGAGGCACTCGTACTCGACTCGTACTCGTTGGTGTGAGTACTCATGAGTGGTGAGTACTCGCCATTTTCTTCGGACTAAGACTCATACTTGACTCGTCTAGCACGAGTACTCATTCCGAGCCATGAGTACTCGCGAGTACTTGTTTGAAACAAGTACTCTGTGGGTTTTCTGAACTTTTCTCACTTCCAAGTCTGCCCCTTGTGTAATATTGGTACTATAGCCTGAGCTAACTACAAACAATGTACTGTATATACTAAGCTACAATTCCCGCCACAGCATCGCTTCCCCCTGCCACCGTCGCGTCCTAGTGTTGTTGCTGCATCGCCACCACTGCCGTCCTCAGTGTCGTCATGGTCGTGGGCCGTCGTGGTCGTGGGCCATCGTAGTCGTGGGTCGTCATCAACATGGGTTGTCGTCGTCGTGGGTCATCGTCGTCGTGGGCTGTCATGGTCATGTCATCGTCGACCTGCCTTGCCGTCGCCGCCGGTGTGTCGTCACTTCACCAAATGCCGTGGTCAACCCATGTGGGGCGGCGGCAGGGGGTTGTTTGTCATCGTGGCTGCAACTGCCATTGTCGTCGTCCAGGCATACACGTTGAGGTCGTCCATGGTTGACGGTAAGCAATTACACATGGTGTGGTAAGCAACTCACCATTAGCCGTGAATGAGTCAGAATGACACAGAGCTTCCCACGCCCGGTGATTGCCAGCTAATACATGCGGACCGGCCTGTGGGCTGGGCCAAGCCACATGCACTTGTGACAATACCACCACCAGCAACACCAAGATGGCGGCAGTGATGACGACAACACCTAAGACGACACAATGACGATGATGGAGTGAACGCCTCGGGCCATGACAACGGGGTGATGCCAGCAACTGCAAGACGGCTGTGGCCACGAAGACACCTTGGACGATGCAACAATGACGACGGAGCGACGCCCATCAACTACGCCGGCAATGGGGTGACATTGACCGACATCAATAGCGACAGCAGGACTGACCATGCCGCCGCTGCCGACAACGACAAGGAGCAACCGTGACGACCACAAGTGGATGGCAAGGGTGAGCTATGTAGCGTTTAGATACATTGTATAAGCTCGATAGAAAATAAAATTCATTTGCAAGATTATGATACACTAAAGGCTAGGACCAAGGCATTTATGCCAGTGTTACCACGAGTACTTGTGCTCAGGAAAGCGTCAACTCATACTCGCAGGAATATTCAGGCACGAGTACTCATCACAAACGAGTCACACTTGCGAGTAGACTCGTTTGGGCATAACTCGTTGACATCACTACTCACGTCCCCATAGAGGAAGGCCAAAAAGAGGGCCAATGACACGCCCAGCACAAACTAAGTGACAGGCCATTGGCCTCTCCCCCCCATTCCCTCTCGACTGCATAGTCTGCATACCTGCTCTCGCACGCTTAGCTTCAAGTTGCCTCAAGTTTCCTGGACCCTTGTATTTCTACCTGACCCATTGTCAGCCCAACCTGGATGTCAGATCCCTGTCTGCTTTCTGCTTGTCAAGTTGTCCCCTCTCGCCTGTCCAGTTCGTGTCGCACCTGTACTGTACCCATATGATGGGCCTGTTACTGCATTTGTGTAAAAGCACTGTAATTACAAATAACAATGGAAATCGATGTGTCGTTTAAAATTATCGAACAGAAACCAAAAAAAACTGAATGGTTCAATAACGGTCAATTTAGATCTATTATAAAAAATGAATGATTCGATAACAGTCGATTTAAATTTATCAAACAGAAACATAAAAAAATGAACAGATCAATAACAGTTGATTTATATAGATTATAATCTGGCTGGTTTTGAGTCTGGTCAAATCATTTCAGTCGTTTTTTTTTTTTGACTTGTGGAGAGAATAACACTGGCAGTTGTAAATAATCTTTTTTTATCGCATTTTGGTATAGTATTATGAATGGAATATTGATCTTAGTTAACAAGTGACAGTATCTACAACGGTCGAAGAAAACCTACCCGAAACTACAGATTTCCCACTGGGCATAAGGGCTCATGCAGTCGTAATGAGTCAATAAGAGTCATAGCGCTCCACCAGGGTCAAGGGAAATGGCAGTGACTCACCGAGCAATCACATAGGAGTCATAACGGCTCCGAGATATTGAGTCAAAAGGTCACAAGACCTATAAGTCACGAGACACCACGTCATGAGACAACAAAGTCCAAAAAGAGAAAATGAAGCATAAAATCATACAAGTCGTGACACAATCCCCCTTCCAAGCACAAAGTCATCTCAACTTTGTCATGCTACGGGATCTAAGATGGGTAGTGCCACCTACACGAGTATGGGTTAGGACAGTCCGTCCAGTGGAACTTGGGTCCACGGCACTCAGTCCTTGGCTTCTTCATCACTGGGGGCCCGTCTTCTTCGTCATAGTCCTCTAGGGCCACCTTTTCTTGGATCCATCCTCCGGATCCACCTTGCACTTCACAGTCCCAAAACTTGACCATACCCTCTTCCGTACTAGGAAGAGGCTTGTCATCCTGCAGGGGCGCCACTCCCTTTTTCTTTGGGCGCATCTTCTGGTTGCTCTTGGCTCGAGGCCACCGGCTCCTAAACTTCTCCGTCATCTTCTTGGCCCGACCCTTCAGGGTCCTGGGTGCATCGTGGATTAGCTCCTCCTTCCAGCTTCGGCTTTCGCTCCAGTATCCACTTGACGACCCCATACTCCCTGTTGACGCGCCTGGTGAACTGGACTGGTCACGTTGGTCACCTACACTGGTTGGCAGGTTGGCACGGGCCGGCTCAACTATGTCTGAGGGGTTCACCGTAGTGGAGTAGTCGTCAGCGGGTCAGAGGTATTCTTCCCAGAGCATCCACACATGGTCCTCTACCATGAGGGCCGACATGGCAGTCTGGGCCTCCAAGACTAGAGTGTTCACGGTGGACCGCCCCTCTGAGGGTTTCAGTGGGCAGTCCTGGTTGGGTGCTGGAGAGACTGGGCTGGGCAGAGGGTTTTGCCTGTCTGTTGTCATGGTGACGTCTGGGGACATGGCAGCCCAGTCAATGGGGGAGAAGGGATCTTCAAGAGAGTATGGGGGGACAGGGAGAAGTCTGATGTTCTGAGGGATGATGAGGGGAGCGAGCATGGTGGCGGCAGATGGGGAAGACATAGCAGGAGTAGGAATAGAAGGGTGAGGATGTAGTTGAGAGGGAAGAGGATTCTTCTGAGGAGGATTCTTTTTAATATCTTCCATCTTCATTCACCTTATAACTGTTCCTCGTTGTTTGGCCTTCTTTGGTTTCTTCCTTTTGTTATACTCCACTATCAGTTCTTCAGCGTGTACATCTTCTTCTTTTTCCCATGAACTATCACTTGTGGGATACCCTTTCCACTTGATTAGGTAGTGCAGTTTGCGCCCTCGGCCATGTTCTCCCTCCACTAGATCAGGTGGAGGTCAGGTAAAGTTTGGCCCATGTAGTTCCATTTCCTTATATGGCATAAGGAGGTTCGCATGAAACACGTTGTGGATCTTCCATTGCCAAGGTAACTCCACTTGGTACACTGCTTCCGACAACTGTTTCAGAATCTTGAAGGGCCCATATCGTTTCGGTGCCAACTTGGCTGTAGGGTAGAGGGTTTTCAGGTTTGTGCCCTCAACCCAAACTTGATCACCTTCTTGGTATGGACGGAACTTCTTGTTTCCTTTGTTTGCCAATTTCATGGCCTTCTGCGCCTTGATGATGCTTTCCTGGGTGTCTTTTCTTGCTTTTTCTAGCGCTGTGATGCGCTCCGTTACTGATGGAATGTTGCTCTTGTTCATCCATTCTACTTTTGGCATGAAACCCATGATCAGATCATATGGGGTTTGGAGTGTTGTCGCATTTGGCCATTGGTTATGCATGAATTCTGCCATTGGCAAAAACTTATGCCAATCGTCTTGCCTCTTGTCACACCAGAATCAAAGGTATTGTTCAAGCCATTGGTTTGTCCTTTCTGACTGGCCATCAGTTCTTGGGTGGTAGGTGGTACTGATGTTCTGGTGTATCTTCAAAGTTTCGCAGAGGCCTTTTGCGAACTTTGCTGTGAACTGGGTGTCTCGATCTGAGATGATTTTCTTCAGAATTCCAAACCGTGTGTAGACATTCTTCAGGTACAGCTTGGCCACTCCTTCCACAGTAATCGTTTCTTGGCATGGGATGAATATAGCTGCCTTACTGCAGTCATGGTCCATTACTGTGAGGATTGTGTCATATTTGCCTGACTTTGGTAATTTTGTGATGAAGTCAACGGCAATGGTCTGAAAAGGCAAGGAGTGTTCTGGTGTGATGGGGATCATTGTGGGTTTCAAAGGCCTTGTGTCGATTTTGTTGGCCTGGCATGTGCCGCATCCTTTGACGTATTGCTCCACGTCTTGTTTCATATTTAGTGTTTGAGAGTTCAGTTCAGTCCAGTTATTTTGGGTAATCTTGAGTGAACTGGAACTGTGACTGGTCCTAAAAACTGCTAGATGTAATAAAAACTGGACTGAACTGACCATAACCAGTCCATATTATTTTAGTACCAGCCACAAAACGGTCTGCACTGGTTCAAACAGTGACCAGTCTCAACCAGTCACTTGACTGGTCTCGACCGGTTATTACAAGCAAAAGTAAGTACTTGTAGTAGGGTACATTGTGACAGCGACATCCCCAAAGACCAAATCTAGTCTACTAGTATGGCTGCGTCGACATCGTCCTCAAATTCATCAGCTGCAAGCATCTCATGATACAGATCTGAGTCAACCTCTTCAACCTGTCCCAAGTTCCACGCCGCAAGGTCACCGATGTTTTTCCGCCATTTGAACTTCATAAGTTGCAGTTCTTCAAACCTCTTTACACCCAAGCATGCCTGACGATCATCAGCAACTTGTTTGCTGGCAGAGAACAACCTCTCACAAGGGATGGATGATGCCTGTGCCGGAAGGACATCAATTGCGATGCAAGCGAGTGTCGGATAGATACTTTGATGGTCCTATACGAATATGATTATGGCAGGGCTGCGTCATGTGTTTTGAACAAACACTTACCTGCCACCACCTGACAATATCAGTATCCTTTGAGACGTCAGTGGGCATGTCCTTTAAATACCTCCGCAATTCCGAATGCCACCCTTCTTCATCCTCCTTTGTTATGAGTGAGAGGCGATGATGATTGTATTCGGACTGGATTGATGGGGCCTGAGACAGGCCTGGGGTGGGTATCACAGGGATGGGTGTTGCTGTGATTGGCGTTGTCCTTGGCCAACACTTCCAATAGATCTGCATCTACTGTGTACTTGGGAGTAAGCACTTGACATAGCCAGATATACATTACTTTACCTTTTCTTTGAGGATCATCTGCACCTCGTCCTGCCAATTCTTTGCGTCTTGGTTTCCTGCAGCCCATTCCTCCTCCTGTTCCTCCACTCCACCCCATGCCAGCCCAATATATGCAAGCTTATAGTATGGGTGAAGAGCTGTTGGTCGCATGTTTGAGTCTGGACACAATAAAAGCGATTCAAAACTTACCCAAGCTAAGAAGAAAACTTGGCTTCTTGTTGAAGTGAGAATAGTACTTTTGAAGCTTCTCCAGGCCGTCGGTGATCACATCCTTGTATTTGGCATAGTGAATATGGTCGCATTTTGCCTCCCATGCAGTTTGCAGCTCTTTGATGGCAGGGAGGGCATGCCAGAGCGTCGGGAGTCATTCAGATGAGAAATGATGTTGAATTCTCTTCGAGTCCTGATGTACAATGTAAGCATGGCCACATGTCGTTACAACTAGAGATGACATACCATCAAGATGTCTTTTACATCCTTCACTCGCTCCCAATCCTCATCCGACAGCTGAAAAGCGTTCCAGGGGATCTTTTTCGTGATTCGTCCGTTTGTGCGCACAGTGGTGATTGGTCCGAACAGTCCATCAGCCGTGGAAAGGAACAGATTGATAGGCTTAAATGTTGATGTCAGCAGGTATCTTCAGAGGCGCAGTGAGAGCTTACCTGATGTAGGTAATAGGAGCGTCCTAGCATACCATGAGCTGAACCCCATCTAATGTTGCTGTGGAGGGGGATTCTCAGTGGGTTGTTGATCTTGCACTGAACTTGTAATTTCTGGAAATACTCAATATGTTGACCAGAGGCCTGAATCTGATATGAAGGTGAACGTCACAGTTGAATGATAAAACTGTATACTACAGACATGGAATGCACCTTGATAGCAACTGTCCGAATGGCCGCAATCACATCAAGTGATCCACCGAGGATGCAGTTACCAGGCAAGTCTGGATCATACTCCCATATTGCTGTTTGATTCTCGACAGCGGCAAGTTTTGTTATGTGGGACATCAAAGCCACATTGGCAAGGTTCACCACATGCTCAAGGCAGCTGCCGAGATTGTCAGCGATTGGGTGTACTATGTTTGTGCTTGAGATAGAAAAACTCACGGTAATTGGTTTTCACCAGCATCCCAAGGCTCATATCCTCGCTTGTGGTGGAGTGATTCAATTGTGGTGCAGCTGGAGTTGTTGTTGGAAGTATTGTCCAACATTACGGTGAATAGCTGAGAAAAGGTCAGTTATCTTATCAACTCATAATCTAATGATGGATCGGTCACCTTTGACTCATTTGGGCTTGTGATACCCATGCGGTCACACAACCCAACGAAATATCGCCCAAGGTTCAAGCCACTGTGATTGCCTGATATACCCTGAAATCCGATTACCTCAGACTGTAAATGCCACTTCCGCTCTTTCACCTCAATCCAATGTGCTGTCAGTCCTAGAAATGAGCCTTTTGTATATTATCTGCTGTCCATCCATCGGTGGTAGTTGAGACTTTCCCTGGTGCTGCCTGTAGAGGTTGAGTACGAGATGGCCTAGGACGCTGTACAACTGACCGTAATATCCTTCTTCAAACTTTGCAGCCATTCCACACACGCATTGTGGAGGTACACCTTCACGTCATATGTGCTTGGCAAGTCCAAATGAGTTGCCCGGGGCTTCATCGCAATGAGGCAGTTCCGAAACAATGCCTTGTCAGCCACCACCAGCCCCTAGCAACAGAGTTAGGTTACAGCTCTCAATGCATATTGTTAAAGCTCACCTGGTCATCACAGGCGATAAATTGTGTAACAGCATGCAATACACCTTCACATGTGAACTCCCTCGGCCCATTCATCCTCTCAATCACCCCATCAAGATTCGATTGGACCTTTTCCAAGTCCTTTGGCACCTTTTGCATTTCCTTCCAGACTGGTTGAGGAATAGCATGGTGGTTCACGGTTATGTTTTGAGCCTTACAATGCTCTCGGTAAAGCACATAGTGCTGGCAGATATGTGCTCGGCAGCTTGAGTTTCCACCAATGTAGAAAGCTTTCTGAGGCCCCTCTTTCCTCAAAACCTGTTCGTCAACCCTATCACATTGTGAGCATTCTTGTCATATTCTCCCCATCACAGAAACCTAAGGCTTACTTGCAGATCATGCACCATCATCCTCAGAGGCTTTCGGTCTTACTTCCTGTCTTGAACTTCACGACGACAATGTCTGAAAATATCATCAAAAGGTCTTTTGTATGCTCCTTTCCCACAACCTGCAATGATCCTATTTCAGCATTGTGCTGCTCGTCAAGCCCATTATCGTCCTGTGCTGAGGTGAGTATCAAATTCAGTGTCATAAACATATGACCACACCTCATCACGTCCTTCGCTGGACTGGCTGCTGACATAGATACCATCACCACTACCTTCCTCAACCTCCAGCTCCTGGTCACCATTGACTTCCTCGGCCTCCTTGTCAGTTGCTATGGGGCGCTTCGTCCTTTTATAATGATGGTTCACAACCACTTCAATGGAACTGTCGCTATCACCTTCAGTCCCATCAGAGGCACGCCATTTGCAGCCATCTGCTTTCAGGGCTTGTGCCCTTGGCCAAGGTTTGCTCTTCCCCTTATTGGGCCTCATGGCAGGTTCTTGCCATGTTTTAGAAGTTGCTGCTTTAGGCTTCATGTCGTGAGGATGAACAGGCTCAGGATGCACATGCGCCACCAGCTGTTATATATTTTTAATATATATAGTATTTGTGATCTCACGCCCCATGTCTCAATTACTGTTAGTATCACAAGTTAGCCGGAAACAGTCGAGAGGAGTATTTTGGTGACTCAGTAAGCAGTGCTCCTTGCACTCAAACGACACGAGCGAGCGGTTTGGACAGTCATAACCAGTTTTTCTGCAGTTATGGTAGTTGCCCGAAAATAGCTGAACCGGTAACCGACAAACCATCAATCCAGTGAGAACTGTGACCAACGGTCCGGTTAATTTCAGTTACTGTTTGGTCTGATTCCCGGTTTTTTTTCGGTCCATAGGACTGAACTCTCAAACACTATTCATATTTGGCCACCAGAAGTCTCGTTTTTCCAATTGGTATGTGTTTGAAATTCCTGGGTGTCCAGCTGATGGGGTGTCATGGTAAAAGTGAATTACCCCCCTCTTAAGATCGTTGTCTCTGGCAATGACAATCCAGTCTCGGTCCTGCTCTAGCGGATCTTTATTGATCTTCCACCAAATTGATGATAGCTTGATCAATTGATGGGTATTTGTCCAGTTTTTGAGCCTTTCTTGGCTTTCTGGGTTCGTTTGTTGGTCTTCTTCAACCATATTCTGCAGGGACTGGACTGGTACTTTCTGCAGTCCAGTGTTGCACTGAAGTGTTCGGTTTCTCTCCTATCATTAGGATTGAACTCTTCACTCAGCATGACTCATGCATGACTAAAGAGCGCTGGTGGTAGTACCACAAGCGCCTTATTATCGTCATCACCTTGGTCATAATCAGGGCGTCTTGATAATGTATCAGCCCACCCATTCTTCTTCCCGGATATGTGGATCAGGTCGAAGTCTTATTCCATGAGTTCCACGTGCCATCATGCCACTCTTCTGTTGTGGTCTCCTGGGTTCTTCCAGAACAGCAGATTTGCATGGTCCATATGCACTTTTACTTTGTGCAAAGGTTGGTGCAAATAGTGACGCCAATGTCTGAACATTTCAACAAGCGCAAGAAGTTCATGATTGTAGACATCATAATTTCTTTGCACGTCGTTCATGGTTTTAGAGAAGAAAGCTATGGGATGTAGCATGTTCTTCTCATCATGTTGCATTAGCACAGCCCCTAGTGCATAGTTTGAGGCATCAATTTTGACTTCAAATGGTTTCATTTGGTCCAGTTGCATCAGGACCAGTTCTTTGCATATCCATTTCTTCAGTTCCTGGAAAGCTTTTTCTTCTTTGTCGTCCCATTTCCAGGCAGCGCCTTTCTTTAATCATTCGTTTAGCGGCCTAGCCACAGATGAGAATCCTCGGATGAAGTGTCTGTAAAAGTTGCAGAATCCCAGGAATTTGCATATATCCCGGACATTTCTAGGTGCTTCCCAGTCCATAACTCCTGCGACTTTGACAGGGTCCATGGTTACAGTTCCTCCTTGGAGGATTACACCGAGGAATTTGACTCTTCTGACCTCGAAGAGGCACTTGCTAGGCTTTAGGTACAAATCCAGTTTTTCCAGCCTTTCTAGGACCTTGTTTATGAGTTCTGCATTGTAACGCCACCAGCGGGGCGACGTCCATGGTTCATAGTACCTGCAGCAGGTCTAGCAGAAGACGCGTTCGGCATTATCGGACAATGGCGATAATGGAGACTGATATCGGTCAAAGGCACACGCTCGAAGAGGCGAGGCGAGAACGGTGATGCACAAGTAAAGGGGAAGGCTTAAGACAAGGCAGAGCAGGGTTCCCAAGATACAAAGCTGGTATTGCTAAGTAAATCAAGTCTGAGGACTCGAGTACGAAGACAAGCCTGGTATATATACATGCAGGTACATAAGGTTCGTACTCAGCTAAGTCCGCTTTATCTGGGATCTGGGTCCATGCGCAGTCATGGAACCTACCAGAAGGTCACATGCGTATTGCGCCATCGTTCGTTATCGTTCTAGGTCAGTCTAGACTCCGGTCATGTGATCATACCGTCATAAGTCCAGACCCTTCCTGAAGATCTCCCTAGCGCTCCGTAAGATCCCGCTAGCGGCGTCTGAGCCATCGGGAGTCTCCGCCCGGCTAGGCGGTTCCTCCAGCCCGTGTCTGGTAGCGTCGGCGGTCGGGATTCGTAACATGCATGTTTTTGATCATCATCTTCCATAGCGATAAGATATCATCCATATAGATGATCACTTGTCCTGTTGTGATTAGTAGTGCTTTAAGGTCCAGTCCAGTCCAGTTTTTTTACAGATTTTCAAAAGACTGTGACCTTAACCAGTCTAAGACTGGATAGGAAATGAAAAAACCCGGACTGGACCGCTCCAGACTGGTTAATACCAGTCTAAGACCGGTCCGAATGCAACATTGACCAGTCCTCATATTGACCAGTCGATAACCAGTTGTGATTGGTTTCACAACGGTTTTCGACTGGTCTTTCACATCACCCGCAGGTATTTTTTCACACTCATGCTCTCAGAAATCAAGTTAAGACAAATTTATTCATGTCTGGTATACAGTAGTTACAGTAAGTCTAAGCTAAGTACATAGCGTCATGGGTGGGGCGCCACGTCAGTATCATGGAGTTGCAGCGCCGCACCGCGTCGGTATCGATGGGCCACGGCGCTGGGTGAGTGTTGATGTGCAGCGGCGCCAGGTGGGTGTTGATGGGCCATGGCGCCGTGTTGTTACGCTGCATCAGTGTCGATACGTTGCGTCAGTGTCGATGGGCCATGGCGCTGTGTCGTTACACCACATCGGTGTTGATGTGCAGCAGTGCCACATGGGTGTCGAAGGGCCATGGTGCCGCGTGGGTGTCGAACGGCCACGGTGCTGCGTGGGTGTCAAAAGGCCATGGCACCGCGTGGGTGTCGATGGGCCACAGCACCGTGTCATTACCGCCACATCAGTGTCGATATGTTGCATCAGTGTCGATGGGCCATGGTGCCATGTGGGTGTCGAAGTGCCACAATGCCGTGTGGGTGTCAAAGGGACACGACACCATGTGGGTGTCAAAGGGCCACAATGCCGCGTGAGTGTCGAAGGGCCACAGCGCTGTGTTGTTATGCCACGTGGGTGTTGATATGCCACATTGGTGTCGACGAGCCACAGCATTGTGTCAGTGTCGAAGGGCACGGTGCCATGTGGGTGTCGAAGTGCCACAGTGCCACGCAGGGAGGTGGAGTTATCTGAAACCTATAAACGACAATGAAGTTAGTTATTAGTTAAAAGGATAAGGAAAAATAAAACTTAGCTTCTTCAAGTTTGAGGGTCCCTGGGCAAAAGCAACATGGTCAACAAGTGCTGAGTGTCGCGCATTGACAACTCATCCGGTCCAGTGACCTGCGTCCCAGTGAAACCCAATTACCAAGCATCAACATGGCCAAAAATGGGCATCAAATATATCCATTGGTGGTTGCAGCAAAATAAACTGAAGTCCAGTCTTTGACTGGTTTAGACTGGTCTTTTCCAGTCCTAAGACTGATTGAGAAGGAGACAGACTGCAGACTGATAACTTCTGAAATTTGAAAGACTGTGACTGAAGTCCAGTCCTCATCAGTCAAAGTCCAGTCTGGTTTCCAGTCTTTTTTCAGTCTATAGGACTGGACCTCAAAGCACTAGCGATTAGATCAGCAAACTGAGTGTTCATCATCCTTTGGAAGACTGCGGGTGCATTTCGTAGTCCGAAGGGCATAACTGTTGGTTCAAATAGTCCTAGATTTGTCTTGAACGCTGCCTTAGGTTCATCTCCTTCCTGGAATCATATATTGTTGTACCCTGCTCGTATGTAGGCAATGGCACAGGTTTGGGTGACCTGCACGGGTCGCGGCTACAGGATGCGACAGGTACGGGTACGGGTGGCACCTTGGCCAACCCGCCACCAGTGTCATTACCTGCAGTGCTAGACTGCTAGTGTTCTATGTACATTACCATAGTACAGATTAAACAATAACTACTGTAACAAGTACTGTAATACAAACTACAAAACCCGCCGCAGCGTTGCCGTGTGACTGCCCCCCACCATCGTTGCGTCCCCAACCGTCGTCTTCATTGTCCGTCTTCATTGTCATTGTCCGTTGTCGTTGTCCGTTGTCATCATCGTTCGATGTTGCAATGCTATTGTTGTTGTCGTGCGTGCCAGTGGTCACTGTCGACTCGTCGGACGCCGCCACTCATCAGCGTGGTTGAATCGCCATCTTGATCGCTGTCAGCCGCCTTGCCAGTTGCCATTCTTGCTGTTGCTGGTGTTGTCACCACACCATGCCGTGTCATGGTGGTCGACTTGAGGCTGCATTGGAGATGTTTGCGTGTGCCATGTTTGCATGTGCCAGTGCTGGTGGTGGTGGCTGCCAGTGAGTTGGCAGGGATTTGCAGTGCCAGTCCAGTCAATGCTGAGTCACTCTAAAGCGTGGGAAGTAACCTTTCCCCAGGGTGATTGCCGGTTTTGTTCGCTCCTCCCTAACCAGCGACGACAGCAAGGCAGTGGCAACCATCAACACGATGGCCTGCAACAACGCGACAACAACAACAGCAAGATAAACAACACACGACAACAACAACACATGACCACCCACGACAACACACAACCACGACCACCCACGACTCAGACAACACACAACCATGACCATGACCACGACAACACACAACCACGACCACACATGACTCGGACAACACACAACTACGCCATGACCACGACAACACACGACCACGACCACACATGACTCAGACAACACACAACTACACCATGACCACGACAACACACGACCACGACAACACACGACCACGACAACACACGACCACGACAACACACGACCACAGAAATACACGACGACAACATGACAGACACAACACAACACAACACGACGATGACACAACATGACACAACGGCGACATGATTCAACAACTCAGCCAGCAAGGGTGCGGGCCTTGTAGCTAGACTAAGGTAGATAAAGTGTAGATTAGGATTGTATTTAAATATATCTGTGTGAGCTTGTAACATGGCACCTGCACCTGTACCCACCCACACCCGTACCCATACCCACCCACCTGTACCTGCACTCACACCCGCACCCATGATTGCGGGTATGTAACCCGTGCGGGGGCAGGTATGGGTCATGTTTTCAATACCCACGGGAATACCCGTGCCATTGCCTACTCGTATGTCCATTTTTGTGAAGAGCCTGGCGTTTCGTATCTTGTCTACCAGCTCTTGGATTAGTGGGAAGGGGTATCAGTCCGGAATGGTGAAGGAGTTCAGTTTTCAGTAGTCAACAACTGGTCGGAGCTTTCCATCTTTCTTTCCCACAAAAAAGAAAGGGGAGGAGTATTGTGACTTTGATGGTCGGATATAGCCCTTTTTGAGATTTTCCTTGATGTAAGCATCCAGCTTCTCTTGTTCTCCATGTGACAGTGGATAGATTTTGCAATCAAGGATCTTTGGGGCCTCCAGTATAAAGTCGATCGTGATATCCCATGGTTGGTGTTCTGGATATCTTCATGCTTCTTCTTCTGAGAAGACTTTCTTCCATTTGTGGTAGTGCTTGAGAACTATCTCGTCCCAAGTCTTTTCTTCTTTCGGCAGTGCTTTGATGGCCATCTGTGCCAATGTTGATGTCTTCTTGATTTCTTCTTTGTCCATTTGTGAAACAAAGATTTCTTCTCCAGGTGTACATCTTGTTTGTGCCTGTTCGACCCAGTGGTTTCATATCTGGGTGACTCATGCATCCTGATTTAGTGATAGGGTCTT
This sequence comes from Lactarius sanguifluus, assembly GCA_021527775.1. Taxonomy (NCBI): domain Eukaryota; kingdom Fungi; phylum Basidiomycota; class Agaricomycetes; order Russulales; family Russulaceae; genus Lactarius; species Lactarius sanguifluus. The sequence goes on from JAKEYF010000091.1 coordinate 21,514, forward strand.
GATGACAAGTGGTTGCATTCTTTCATCAAGGGTGGACATTCTCCAACTGATCTTGGGTTCGAACACCACCAGCCAGGGGTACCCCAACACCATTTCGTCTTCCCCAAGGTTCATTACGAGGAATCGCATCGTCTTGGTTCAATCACCTACCCGTACTTGTAGGTCTGTGTAATATTTGATGGTGCCTGACTTATTTTGTGTCCCATCAATATTCCATGCAATTCTTGGTCTTTGAAGTTTAAGTCGACCAATTTGCATTCGTTTCATCAGCCGATCGCTGATGAAATTGTTGGTAGCTCCTGAGTCCACGAGAACTTGTCTTTCAGCTGTTGTGTGTGCAGTTTGAATCAGAGTGGGGATTTGGAGACTCCTGTATTTACAAACAAACACGTCATTGAGTTTTATCGCATGTGCCCAGGCTGCCAGGTTTGTGCACTTTAAAAAATCCTCATCACTGTCTTTCTTGTATTCCTCCCATGCTTGTGTAACCATCTCCTTCCTTTCAGAAGTAGACATCGTTCTGATTATCTCCCCAAGGATGGGATTTTTCTTGGCAATGTCAGTGAAGCCCCCTTTGTCTTCGTACAATGATTCAGTATCATTTTCTTCGATATCTTCATCAGCCTTGGCAGTGTGTGCCTTAGCTTGGGGTTTCTTCACCATTTTGTCTGGTTTGTCTGGGCAATCTCTGGATAGATGCCCTTGCTTGTTACACGTGAAACAGTGACCAGTCTTCATTTGGTCTTCTTTGCTGTATGGGGGATTGGTGACCGAGGTCCTGGCCTTCGTTTTGTTCTGGGTCCACTTTGTTTGGGACCGGTCCGCTTGCATATCCATAGCATTGGGATTTGGCGAGGGCATCTTCACACCCAGTACCTTGGCCAATTGGTACGGGTTTATCTTGGAGTTTTGTTTCTTGGGCATATCTTCATATATGCCTCTAATGTTCTGGACTGCGGTGTTGTCCTGATGGAATTGTCGTACTCCATCCGCCCATCCTTGAAAATCAATGGGGCGGATGACCTTGTAGATATGATCCATCATTTGGAAGGGAAGTTTTGATGCAAACAATGATAGTGTGGACTGCGCATTGATCGGATACGTTGCTTCGGTTGCCAGTCCTTCGAACTGAGCGATGAAGGAGTCGACTTCATTAGGAATGAATTCCAGTCGACGGAGTTTATCTTCCACTCGTTCTCTGGTGCCAGTATCCTGGAATGCCTGTTGGAAGGCATGCGACACTTCTGTCCAGTAATGTTCATCTGTATGAACTCTTCCCATATTCATCTCGTTGATGATCCAATTGGTCCATCACTTGACCCAGTCCTTGATGTTCAGTCCCTTGATGAATCCCAATAGCAGAGCTGCCCTCTTCATGGGGCTAACCATCTGTTCCGCGTCAATGTTCATGAGGCAGTAGAGGTTGAATTCTTGCATGAACTGATCTGCAAGGGCTCATGTGCTATCGAAATCCATTGGGGGATTTCCTCCAAGTTTGCCATTTGTGCCTCCAGTGCCTGGGGCGGCACCTGCCCCAATTCCCGGACCACCACCTCCTGGGGGGCCTCCACTTGGGAATCCACCTCCCCTGGACCCACCTGTGCCTGGTGGTCCACCTGGGGGTCCTCCACCCAGCGTACACCCGGATGGAGTCAGTCCACTGCCTGTTATGTTTCCCTGTCCGAGGAATGAGGCTACCTTGCTGGTGTTCATCCCAGCTAAGGTGAGTGCAGCAATCAATGTGGATGTTTGTGTTGCCATTGCTGAACTTTTTGGCTGTTCTGGAGCACTGTCTGCTTTGGCGGTTGGCACGGTATATTGGCCTTTCTTTTTCTCAACGTCTTCTGCTGGTACGGCTGTGATGGAGATTCTTCTGATGGCGCATCTTCCTAGGTTGAACGTGGATGGAACTGGCTGGGTTGCGACCCAATGTCCCGTTCAGCTGTCTTGCTGAATGAAGTACCACTGCTTGGTACTATCTTTGTATTCAATTGCAAGGTAGTTGCCACTGAGTATGTCGTATACCCAGTAACCTTCTTCGTCGTTGATTTCTTCCCAAAGGGCTGCTCCCTTTGTGTGTCTGGGAAGGTCATCGTCTGTCCTCCTATCAATGTTAAACAGTTTGAAGCCTTCTACGCTTTGGGATTGTGTGAGTTGTCTTCCTTTAGCCAGTGTAGCTTTAGGTCAATAGACTTGACTTAATGTTACATCACAGTAGGGACATTCTCCCGACTTGGGATAGGTTCTCTACAGGGACACTGCACTAAGAGTCACAGGATCGGTTCGGTGTTCTAAGGGAAGTTCCGAAGAGGAACTTCAGTGATCAATGAATGAGTGGACTATGCTCAGATAGTCCTTGAGAGGATAGGAGGGCTTGCTGGGGATTGTGAGAGATGGAGTATCACAGGTATCGATTGCTCGGGTACTGTAGGATACAAGAAGTCAAGTCTGGGGCTACTAGCAGCCAACGCAGACAGTACTTATAGTAATTAGCGATACTAGGGACGAGTCACAAATGGATCCTAGTATTGAGTCATTGTACAATAAAGACGAGTCAGAGCACAAGTCATAAGGGCTCGCACAGTCGTAATGAGTCAATAAGAGTCATAGCGCTCCACCAGGGTCAAGGGGAATGGCAGTGACTCACCGAGCAATCACATAGGAGTCATAATGGCTCCGAGATATTGAGTCAAAGGTCACAAGACCTATAAGTCACGAGATGCCACGTCACAAGACAATGAAGTCCAAAAAGAGAAAATGAAGCATAAAATTGTACAAGTTGTGACAACCATGCAGGGGAAGTCTTCAGAAGTGAAACAAGGCATCTCTGAGTCAGAGGATAACAGTTTCAAGGAGGTGGTGAGTGTATCAAAACTAATGGCTTGGTTTGGCACTAAACTGACGCCTGTAGATGCAATCTGCATTCTGGAATGGGGTCACGCTCCTCAATGGAATGGGGTCTGATGCAGGTCAACACCAGCAGGGGACAGCAGGATCCTCCAGCCCATTGGCAGATGCCAAAAGTTTCAGCAAGGTCCCAAAAAGTGTGACACTCTTACAACCTGTGATTGGAAAGCTCATTGACAAGGTAGCTCAAGCATAATCTGATCAGCACCAGCTAATTTAATTCAGAATCCTCCAAAGGGTGTTTCTCCACAATGGCTTTCAATGGCCAGAGCTCAAGCTAACCTCCTGAAAGCTAAGGTATTGCAGAAAATAGGACTATTGGACGATCTTTTGAGTGATTTGGACAATGAGATAGTTATGGTAGATGCCTTAATTGGGGAGGACCAGCAGCTGTAATCATATGCTGTAAGCATATAGAACTACGATTATCATCAATGAGAGTTTTCATTCTCCAAACGGATAGCTTCTGCCTCAAAACTCTGAGTAGCATCATTGAACATGTGATAAATTGAATTGTGGCAGCTCTCAATGTTCTTGGACAGCTGCCAAGCTCATTTGAATCCCTCTGTTACCCTAGCACAAAGCCTTGAACCAGCTTCCTGCTGTGGTTCCATTACTTTGAGGTCTTGTAAATGAAACAGGGTGCATACCGTCTCTAGAGCATGCAATAGCCCTGCCACTAACTCATCGCCGACGTCAAATGGTTCTTTCATCGGTACCCCTTCTCCAATTTTCCACCACTCCATGAAATTAAATTGTGAAATGGCTGATGCCTGGATCTTGCCATTCAGCTTCTGGATCCCATTGTGTGTTGCATAGGTTCCCGGGTCCCTAATGTCTGAAAAACTATGAAAGGCAATCCTGACTGGCTCCGGCACCTGAGAGGAGCTGCCGCTAGATGATAATAGGCCAATGACCCATACGGCAGCAAGCTAAGTTGAAATTCTGATTAGAACATATTCCACTTATTATATAATGCAAAGTAATGCTTGCCACTTCATTGTGTAAGCTGGCGATATACTTTTGATCTTTATCGGCAGAATTGAGCAAGATGGCAGATATTCTATCGCTGATGCAGGTGAGCACTGCATCTAATATGGAGGCACCTGTTTCAGTTGACATGGTGTATAGATGACAGTGTGAGGGGAATTTGATGCTGCCTTGGAAGCTGCCTATGAGCCCTGATAATCTAAAGTAAGGCTACGCCACCAAATCATGCATGTGATCCTGAGACCCATTGACCCATGCTCAGTAGCTCTGCCAACAACTTTGGGTCAATGCGATGGGCTCTACAAGCTTATGTGTGACCATAGATGGACTATAGGCCCATATGAGGTTTTTTATCAGCAGCTCTCCCGACAGCTTTAGACCAATGATATGTGCTCTATGGGCCCATATGAATGAGTTGTCACAGGGCCCATGTGTGCCCATAGACAAAGACTTCTCATTCACGGGCCCATGTGAAATGTTGTTTGCCAGCTCCCTGTCAGCTATGGGGGTCATCGGCAGCAACTCCACCAGAAGCTTCAGAAACCCGCTGATAGCTCATTATGGCTGGGGGCTGTATGATTGAAGAACAAAAAGTCTACGCAGCTTCCCTTGATAGAAACAAGCCCAACTTGCCATGGGAGGCTGCTGATATATAATTATTGCTAGGCCTGGATGGTGAACATGGCAATAATGCAGGTGTGGTTCTGAAGAATTTTAGTTTTAAGCCCCTGCTGACCACTGATAGCTAGTTGGTGGTACTACACACATTTAAACAGTTTTATCTACTTGTTTTTGGCCATAGTAGGACCTTGGCAAACTCAGGAGGTGGGTCACTCTTGAGCAAAGTGGTAAACTTGGACCCTGCCTGGATGGCCATTGATTTCCACATCACACTTTGTCTGGCTGCCCACACAGCATGCCCTGTAACTGGGGCTCAATCAGCTCCTGCTTCGCTTGCCAAGATTGCTCTTGATGTTTGAAGAACCTAATGGCAGACTCCATCTCAACTTGGAGACACTGAAGTTCTTCAATCCACCGCATCTTTTGAGCTTTTGCCTGAAGCCAATGCACTTAGTAGACTGTGTGGAGCATTATATGTCTTCAGCACATATAAACAGAGAGGCATGTACAGTCTTCCATCCATTCCCCAATGTTGGCGTCTCTCCAAACATCCATTGTCCAAAATGAAGGCAACAATTTGTTCCGCTGTCCATGCACATGGGGCGCAATTACACTTGTCTTGACACTCAAGTCCTGGCGCCTCAAGACTTTGTACCTATCAAGGAGAGAGCTGCTGGCGCCAAGGTCTACCATTGCCTGCCATGCACGAGTATCCACCTGAGCATGATGTTGAACAGTTGACTCAGCAGCATGAACCTCTGCCCAAGCACGCATTTTGAGTCTCTGTGTACATGCCGGATGAACGTCATGTCTGAACAGATAAGATTTGTGTCCCAGGGAAATGTGAAGGTGATGCAGAGAGTCATTGAGTTGGCCCTCCCTTAGATGAAGTTCTGCCTTTGCCAGGTCTTCGGCACCATTTTTGTTGCACCAGTCATGTCCAAGATGTGACGGGAGATGCAATGAGATATACTCTACATCAATGCTGCTGTCAGTGGAGTGATTTCCTGATACATGTTCTTTGGCAGATGAGGTGCGCTCATCATTGTCTTCTCCTTCACCGATGCCATCAAATTTGATGCCAATATATGCTTCTCTCAATGGGGTGTTGTCCCAGGAGTCATCCCCACTGTCATGGGATGCCTGGAGAATGTTAGCTGCCTGTTTCTGAAATGTGTCAACTCTTTCTTGAAGCCATGCACACTTCAAGGCAATATCCCTTTGTTGATCTGGCATTGGATGGGACCCAATCTTCCTCACCAGTGCTTGAAGGGATAACCTACATTTTTCATGAAACCATGATCAGAAGTCTCACTTGGAAAGCTGCTGAAAAACCTACTGCATCTCCTGAATCTTCAACCCACTGCTGAGCCATGTAGCATGCCCCCTATGGCCAGAGCTTTCTATCTCCTTCTCTGTCAAATCAAGAAGTATTTCCACATGCAACGGGACTGAATCCTCATGTTAGGCAAAAACCATCACAGAGTAACCAGACCCACATCATTTCATCTTGATGTCATAGATGTCCATGACTTTGACATCATGACTAGTGATATCAGGTCCAGTTGCCCAAACTGGAAAAAAACCGGAACCCAACTGGACTGCAACCGCAAACAACCAGACTTCCAGTTGCGGTTGGGGCCCAGCACAGAAAGGTGCAGTTGCAGTCGCTGCAATTGCGTCGCCTTCTCCGACCAGTTGCGACCGACTGTGACCAGTTGCAACCCAACTATGGGTGCAGTTCAAGGGTGCGGTATTACAGGTCAAAACAGAACTTTATACAGGCTAGTAATATACAAAACAAACACTACTACTACTACTAATAACCATGAAAATGCTGTTGTCGTTGTCGTGTCATGCAGTCGTGGTTGTAGTCATCGCCGTCGTAGTTGTTGCTGTCGCCATCACTGTTGCAGTCGTCGCCATTGCAGTCGCAGTCGTCGCCGTCACTGTCATAGTTGTCATCGGTCTTCTTGCTGTTGCCGTTGCTGTTGACACTGCTATCACCCGGGCATTGTGGCTGTCGACATCGCCTTGTTGTGGTCGCCGCTGTTGCCACCATTGTCGTGGTTGGGGCCACTGCATTGGCAGGGCCCTGGTGGCAGTCAGTAGCATGTGCAGCTTGAGGCTGCATCGGGGAGATGCGCAATGCCAGTGTTGAGTCATGGTCGTGGTTGGTCGTTGTTGTTGATAGCAAGTTGTTGTAATTGTTGATAGTGCACGTGCAGTGATCAAACCGGCAGTACCTGGGCCATACACACGTACTCACACTTTAGGGAACTGTGACTTAACTGTGATGGCCAAGTGCCAGTCATTTACCGCACCAACAACAGCATCGATTTCAGCTCTGAGCCCATCAAGCTACCAACCAGCGCCACCACCACCCCACATTTCAACCATGATGGTGGGCAAGGTGCAAGGCACACCACACCATCTCCAACTTGACAACAGCAGCAGCGGGGTGAAGACCAAGGCAACACCAAATGACAACAATGACTACGATGGCGACAACAACAACTATGATGGCAACAACAACGACTACGATGGCAACAACAACGACTACGACTATGACGACTACGACAATGACACAAGACACACAACACACAACGCAACACACAACGGGACAAGGACACGATGACAGTGGGGGGTGGTGACTCTGTGGACTTGAATGTTACTTCTTTCGACTTGTTTACAACATTGTTCAGTAGTAGTTATTTAGTCTATGGTAATAAATAACCCACAGTATAGGGCAATGTCCCTATACCGTGGTGTTGAGGTCACCGCCCCATCGTTCGCTACCAGCAGCGGGGCCATGTTGGCCCGTTGGGTGGTTGGAACCGGTTCCAACTGATGACAACTGGTCGCACAACCAACGATAACCAGTCGGTTGTGGTCCAATTGTCGGTTGTGCCACAGCTGGAAAAAGACCGACCAGTTGCGGTTTCGGTTGTGGCCAAAAGGGGTAAAAAACCGGACCTGACCAGACCTGAAATCACTAATCATGACCTCACTCCCTTTGTGCATGCTCCTCTTCAGCACCCCAAGCATCAACACGCTCTGGACTTGCCGATACACTTATGGACTCAAATGCTGCCACGCTCAGTGTGGCTGCCAAAAGTGCCTTTCGGTAGCGTCTAGACACAGCATTGACTATGCAACCAGAGTGAGCACTGGTGCAGCATCCATAGGAAGGAACTTGCCTAGGTCAATAAGCTTCTTCCAATTGGAGTCATTCATATGGTCATCTATGACCTCCCTATGGTGTGATGTTGACATCCCCCTTGTGCTTCAGGTGATCTCATTGAGTGGAGCCCAAAGCATTTCAATGGTCTCGCCATCTATTTGTTGACCACCTTTGATAAAGCTGGGTGAATACCTAGCCAGACAGGTATCTTGATGTCCATGTATGTGAAAAAGGCTGATGCCCAACTAGTGTTTTAAGGTCCAGTCCATAGGACCGGAAAAAGACCGGGACCCAACCGGACCGGACCGATGTGCAACCGGACCATCGGTTGCAGTTGCATGACTTCCGGACCAAGCCCAGTTGCGGTTGCTTATTTTAGCGAGCATTCCTGCAACCGAGTAAAGACTGGTTGAGACCAGTCTTTACAGCAACCAACTTGGAGGTTTAAACTGTACTATTATCTAGCTATATCTATCTACTACAATTGTAAAACTAGCTACAATGCCTACTGAAGTTGCAGCGCCTGCCATCGTCGCAACAACCGCCATCATCGCTGTCGCAGTCGCTGTTGCGTTTCCGTCGCTGCTGCCCTCACTGCCGACCTCGCCTAGTTACCCACCTGGTCGGCACCGTGTTGCTGCGACGCCGCATAGGTGTCGTAGCGTTCCAGCGCCGTGGCGCTGTGATAGCGTCACAGCGCTGTATGCCGTCGCAGTGCCATGGCGGTGCCATCGTCGTTCGATGTTGTGACACCGTCGCCATCGTCGTCGTCTTCATCGCTGTCATAGTCGCTGTTATGGTCGAGTCGGACACCGCCCCATCGGCACAGTTGAATCACCGTCGTCGCCTCACCATGCTTGCTGTGCTGGTGTTGTTGGCATGCTGGCAGCATCACAATCGTGTTGGTGGGACGCCCGCGGTGGTTGGAATTTTGTTCGACTTGCTGCGTTTTCACGCATGTGGCTGCCAGTGCATTGGCGGGTTTGCAGTTGATGCCGTCGTCGTCTGGGTACGAGCGTAAACGATTGAAAGCCAAGTCACATGTCACAGCGCAACGTCCCGGCCCTTGCTGATTTGTTCACTCCTTGCTTACCTCACCAGTAACGCACAGCGAGGGGCCAGTCATCTAACCACAATGGCGGCACCACAACAGCGACGAAGGCGAGGTGATCGACGACTACGAGCAACAGCAAGACGACAACAACAACAAGATGACAACAATGACAGTAAGACGACAACGACGACGATGCGACACAACGACGACACAACCAAGGACACAACACAACGATGACACAACACAACACAACGATGACACAACACAACAACACGTGTACAACGACGACTCAACGACCCGACTCAACGACGATGCGACTCGACAGTTCGGACAGCAAGTCCCGCGGTGGATTACTTCAAGTTGTAGCTAGCTAGTGTACCTCATTCTTGTAGCTGTACATATCTGTGTGAATTTAATCACTCGACAAGACTGCAATAAATAAAAAGACCAGTTGCAACTGTAAAAAAACCAGTTGAGACTGGTTGTCGACCGGTCTCTCGAAAGACTGGTTGGAACCAGGTGTTTTGCCGCAACCGGACCGACGTAGACCGGTTGGCCATGGTCTCAGTCCGGTCTTTGCAAAATTAACATCTGTGGCAACCGGTCCTGGTCCAGTTGCACAGCAAAAGATGCAAAAGACCGGACCGGACCGGACCTCAAACCACTATGCCCAACCTAAGCTCCAGATTATCGGGAAGTTTGAGAAAGTCACTGCTGGTGACCCTCTCCATCATATGAATGCTCCACTGACACATGACATCGTAGGAGATGAGGGCGGCCTCTATTCCCTCCATATTGAAGTTCAGGGCCTTGAAAATGGAGTAGTCCATGTTCTTCTGGCTTTGGGGGATTCGTTCTCACCTAGCATATTTTGATAGATATGAGAACTCACACTTCTCCCTTTTGAAAGTCAACGACAGAATCAGGCACAAAGGCCCCATGAATACAGGCTGTGGCACCAATTCCAGTTGATTTGAGGTGCCCACTGTGCTTGTTTACATTGTTCACTGCATGGTGATCGTGGCATGATGACCTCTGTTTAAGTGTAAGCTTTCCCCTGCTGAAACACCAAGTGTAGTACCAACCTGCCACTTCTCAACTACTGATTTCAGATGCAATTCATACGGTTTTCGGCTGACCATGAACCCTGTTGTTACGTCTACCACGGACGTATGCCTGACTTAGGCTTGTTGCTGTGTGGCGAATCTAACGAGAGGATAGAAAAGGTGATTGACTCTGCTCTGCAGGTAGAATGAAGGGTGTGGGAATAACTCTCCTGCTAACCCTCTGTATGCGTGGAGATCGTCTCCTTGTTGTATTCCGATAGGCGGGGTGGCTGCTAGTTCGAGTTCTTCCCAGGTGTTGTGATCAACGATGTAGAGGGTGCAATAGGGGGACGCTACGCGTTCGTTCTGGTACAGGAATACCTTGTGGCAGATGGCGTCGAGGGGGTAATCCACTGCCCATGAAGGGGAACGTTGGGATAAGTCACAGGGGACCCCTTGGTCTCTGGGGTATGCTGGACGACTCACTTAAAGGGGGAGATCCCTATAGAGCAGGAGAACACAGTGGTATTGGAAGAAGACCAAGATGGCGTTCTTGGTCTTTCACCCTACTCTACTTATACAGATACGCGTGGGTGTTCAAGCGCCGCTCCAAGAAGTACTAGCCAATAGTGTAAGTAGCTTGAACCCTAGTACAGCTATCCTAGTATGAGTCACTACGAGTCATGATCCGATCCGTTATCATACACAATCACATGCACCGGAGCTTACCCGGCTGACTGATCCTACAAGTCCATGATGATATACTGCTGACGCGGTGTCATACCCTTGACGTCAGTGTCCACTTCTGGGCTGAACGTAACATCACCCCCTTTTCACGATCGGGCCCCAGACCGACCACGCTCCAATACTTCCTGTATGGCTGCGACGCGCTGCCCCTCTTCCGCCCCTGGTCAGTAAGAGTCGCACTCGTCCTCTATGCATTTGATGGCGTTGGCGCGTTGAAGGCGGATCACGCATTGGCAGCAGGTGATCCCGATCTTCTCCAACTCCTGTATTTTCCTCTGCAGCTCTCCCTCCTTGGCCGTGTACCCCGCCTGAAGACATTGGTAGCGGTGGATCTCCGCTGTGACCGAGAGGTCCTTCATGCCCAGAAGGGCGGTGTCCACCGACTCCCGATAGCTGCTGTTCTGATCGAGGAAGATCAGGTTGTCGTCCGTGTAGGTGGTCGAAGGGTTGTCATAGTCGGGGGTAGTGATTTCAGGTCCGGTCGGGTCCGGTTGTAAACCTGTTTTGGCCACAACCGGAACCGGAACCGGTTGGCCATTTCATGGCCACTGCCCAACCGACAACTGGACCGCGACCGACCGATTGTCATCGGTTGTGCGACCGGTTGTTGTCGGTTGGAACCAGTTCCAACCGACAGTTGCTGTGTAGATTTTCCGTACCTAGAAGGGCACGGCAGGTTACAGGTTAACAGTTTTATTAAGTGTTGTACAGAAAGTATCTATGGTACTGTACACTAGCTACTAGATGAGAATGCCTTCAGGCTGCCACTGCTGCTCGCCGTCGAAGTTGTCGTGTCGCACTGTCAAATTGTTGTGGACTGGTCGTCGTCATCGCCGCCGACATCGTCTTGCTGTCCATCGTTGTCGTCGCCTTGCCATCGTCTTGCTGTTGTTGTTGTCACCTTGCCCGCTGTTGTGGCGGTCAACCGAGCCTTGTATTTGCCCGTTCCGAGGTGCCAGTGTTGTGGTCTTGGTTGTGAACTTGCGGCTGTATTGCTGCTGCTGCTGGTGTTGAAGTTGTTGCTGAGGCTGCCACTTGTTGCCGCCACCGTCATGGTTAGGGTCACCTGCATTGGCGGGTCCCTGGGGGCGGTTGGTGGTGCGTACAGCTTGAGGCTGTTGTCGGCGTGTTGTCCGCGTCGTTGCTGCGTTGCCTTTGCATTCAGTAAGCAAGGGATTCACCAAACAAAACCGGCAAATTGCAGCAATCACCCGGGCCGGGCACAAATTGGGAAGTTGGGAATAGGGACCCACAATGCATGTGACATGTGACTTAGCGTCATTTCACCTCAGCGTACAACACCCAGCAACGACAGCACCAACGACAACCCCCCGTCAATGCCACGCTAACCACGACACCTGCAGGAACGACAACAAACAACAACAACGCAGCAGACGACGCAGCAACAGACGACGGCAGCGACACGACGACGGTGGGGGGTTAGCGTCAAACGCCCGTCGCCCGCAAGCCCTCAAGTTGGCCCGCAACAGCAACAACAACAGACAACAATGACGCAGCGGACGACACAGCAGACGACGGCAGCAACGCGACGACGGCGGGGGGGCAGCGTCAAATGCCTGTCGCCCGCAAGCCCTCAAGTTGGCCCGCGAGGGCAACGACAACAGACAACAATGACGCAGCGGACGACACAGCAGACGATGGCAGCGACGCGACGACGGTGGGGGGTCCGCGACGACGGCGGGGGGCAGCGATGAAGGACTTTACTATATCGTTGTGTTACTGTTACTTGTTGTATTCTAGTACTAGTACTATTTCTTGCTTCATGAATACAGTACATGGTGATAATAACTCGGGCCCACAGTGTATACAAGAGCAGTTGCGACCGGTTGTAGTCGGTCGCAACCGGTTGGAGGATACAGTAGGATCTAGCGACCACAACCGCACCTCGCTGTGCAGGGCCCCAACCGCAACCGGAAGTCCAGTTGTTTGCGGTTGCGGTCTGGTTGAGTTCCGGTTTTTTTCCAGTTGGACCAACTGGACCTGAAAACACTAGTCGGGGGTGGCATGCACCGACTTGCTGTATTGCTGGTCGCTGCCCTGTCTGTACGCGAGGACGAAGGGGTCCGCTGTAAAGATGAGCTGCGTATACCGAGCTGGGTGCAACTGGCCCTGAGTGTCGCGGATCTGGAATGGGATGTAATCTACTCCCCTGTTGTGTCGGTACCTGGTGTAGCGGTGCGACTGCCGCGCTACACCAAGTCAAGTGAAAGATAAAGTGAACTGTAAGGGAGCACACTCAACCTAACGCGGAGACAAGTCACGCGCTAAACGTACAGTCACAGTGGAGGGGACAGGAATGTGGAGCCTTTATGCAAGGACTCAAACTGTCAGTGATCACACTGTGGCACGCTGAGTGGAGAACCAAGAGGACAAGTTAGATTTGGAAAGAGTAAGGAAGTACAGTGAGATGCGCACCTGAGTGGAGAACCAAGAGGACAAGTTGGTTCCACTCAGGACGTTACAGGGAAGCTTATATACACTACTGCGGCTGAGTCTAAACTGAGTTCGAACACTATTACTAAGTGTACAGTAAGGCCCTATGACTCAGGAGCTGACGCGTCGTGTCTATTAATAGCGTTATCTATGGTGCTGACGTGGCGCTTTGTCATAACGCTTACGAGCGGCTCCACTTGCTGAGTAAAACCTAATACAGTGAGTAAGCGTAAACTACTAAGCACATTCTAGATCCTTCTAGTCCCTTCCATCCTTATCGTCCAATTGTATGAGTCCGTACTGATAAGGGATATAAATCCCATGATCACGTGCACATGGTGGCAAACCAATGTGACTGACGAATGTCTCTGTACTTCAGCCCTTTATATCTTTACCAAATAAATCCATAAAAATACAGAAAAATAAGGAAAGTAATACGCGTCCATGACACCTGGTGGAGTCTCCACCCGAGATCAGGAAACTGGACTGTGTTCCTCCACCTGATATCGGCGGAGCGCGGGTTGATGAGCTTTCGGAGCACGCATTGGTCTCCCGTCCGTGGTGCATACCGGTGGGGTTTCATCGTGAGTAACCGTGAGGTGGTTCCCGTACGTGAGGTGTTGGTTGAGAGGGCAATGCTCCTCCAACAGGTACCGGTCGTAGTCTCAATCCTCTTGTACCTGAGCTTGGTCCTGATGGGACAGAGGTCGTGTCGGGACATAACCCGCCAACGAAGGGGGCCGTGTATGTACGGCTGTAGGGCTTGGCGAAGGAAGGAGGGATGGTACGGGGGAAGGGTGACGACTGTCTGTTGGTTGAAGGGGCTCGGGAAGCGACATGGGTGATAGTGGGACGGTGTCCTGTATGATGAGGGTAGGTTGGATGGAGATGGGGAGCAGGTCGTCGAGTACATAGTGAACCTGGACTGGGGATTGGGACATGAGTAGTGGGAGTGGTAGAAGTGGGAGATGGGGACATCTCTTGGGAAAGCCCTAGGCTTATATGTGTTTCTCGTGCGGGGTTTGACTGTTTGAACTTCCAAATGGCTTTGTCAGCAAAGACGTCATCTTTCGAGACCCATTGATTTTTGGAGTTGGGATATCCGCGCCACTTGACCAAATACTGCAGTTTCCTTGTTCTGCCGAACCGCCGAGAGTCTAGAATCTTCTTGACTTTGTATTCTTCTTCGCCCTCTACCAAATCCGGTGGTGGGCACTGATAATTTGGCCCGTGTGTGGGAGTTTCACGATAGGGGGTCAGAAGGTCCATGTGGAATACTGGATGGATGCTCCACTGTGTGGGAAGTTCTAGGCGGTAATTGACTGCGGACATCACCTGGATGACCTGGAACGGTCCATGCCTTCTGGGCGCAAGCTTTGTGGTTGGTTGGTTAGTACGTAGGTGGCGCCCTTCCAGCCACACGAGGTCCCCTATCTGGTACTTGGGCGTGTTTCGGTGTTTGATCCAGCCCTGCTGCGCTTTGATCATCAGTTCCTGGGCGTGCATTCTAGTCTCTTTGAACTGTTTGATTCATAGTGCTACTTGGGGAATTGGCGATGGTCGATCGATCCAGTCCGCGCGTGGGTTGTATCCCATAAGTACTTGGAAGGGGGATTCCCTTGTGGTTTTGCTTGGCCAATTATTGTGCGTGAACTCGGCCATTGGTAGGTATTTCGTCCAGTCGTCTTGTCATTCGTTGACCCAGAATCGTAGGTATTGTTCTAGCCATTGATTGGTGCATTCCGATTGTCCGTCTGTGTGTGGGTGGTAGGCCGTGGAAATGTTCTGTTCTATACCCAGGATCTTGCACAGTTCCCTTGTGAATTTGGAGGCGAATCGGGGGTCTCGATTGCTAATGATTCGTGCCAGTAATCCGAATCGGGAAAAGACGTGCTTTATGTACAGGGCCGCGGTACCTTCTGCACTTATCTCTTCTAGGCATGGGATGAATATTGCTGCTTTTGAACAGTCGTGGTCTGTTACTGTCAGTATGGAGTCGCAGCCATCCGCTTGTGGTAGTTTGGTGATGAAGTCTAGCGCTATGGTTTCGAATGGGGTTGCTTCTGGTTTTGGGAAGATGGGGTGTAGTGACGCTCGTGTGGGGCGGTTATTGACTTTGATTCGTTGGCAATCAGCGCACCCCTTGACATAATCTTGTGTTTCTTGTCTTAGTCCGGGCCACCAGTAGTATCGTTCTACCATTTTGATGGTTCGGTTGATCCTGGGGTGTCCGTGGACTGGGGGGTCGTGGTGTGCTTGTATGATCCTTTGTCATTCGTGTTGATCCCCCGTAACTACACGTCGTCCTTCTTTGTACCAGGTCCCTTCTATTTTCTTTAGGTGGTGAAGGTCTACCCATTTCTTGATCATTTCCTGGTTCTGGGCGTACACTGGGTTGTTTGGTTGCATCTCCGTTATGGTGACCGTTTCTCCCATACGGATCGGGTCCTCGGTTGTGTTGATCTCGGTTGCTCTAATGAAGACGTGATCTGGGAGTACGACGACCTGTTCATTGTCGTTTTCCCCTTGGTCGTAGTCGGGTCTTCTAGACAGGGTGTCTGCTCGTCCGTTTGCTGTGCCTTTTATGTGGTGAATCTCCATGTCGTATTCCAATAATTCGAGTACTTCCCTGGCTACCCGTCTGCTGATCTTTTGGGGATGTTGCCAGTACAGTAGGTTCATGTGGTCGGAAAATACTTTGATTTTGTGTGGTGATCCCGCAAGGTATTGTCTCCAATTTCGTAGGGCTTTCACGATGGCAAGGAGTTCTAGGTCGTAGATGTCATAGTTCCTTTCTGCAGCGTTTAGCGTGCTAGAGTAGTAGGCTATTGGGTGTCGCTTGTTGTCTGTTCCTCGCTGGAGTAGGACTGCTCCTACTGCGTATCCCGATGCGTCGACTTCCATTTCGAACTGTTTGTCTAATTCTGGGTGTGTGAGTACTGGTTCTTCAGTTACTAGCGTTTTAAGTTTGTTGAACACTTGCTGTTGTTCCATTCCCCAGTTCCATTCCGTGTCCTTGCGCGTAAGTTTGTTGAGCGGTCGGGTGTGCGTAGCAAAGTTTTGGATGAAAGCGCGGTAAAAGTTGCAGAATCCAAGGAATGATCGTACCTCTTTGACGTTTTTTGGTGTGGGCCAATCTTTTATTCCTGCGATTTTGATGGGGTCCATGCAAATCACCCCCTTTTCAATGATTACCCCCAGGTAATCGAGGGATGAGGAGTGGAATGTGCATTTCTCTGGTTTGAGGAACAGGTCGTGCTGTGCAAGTAGGTCCAGTATGTCGTGTACCGCTTCCGTGTGGGCTTGTTCCATGGATGCGGTGGCGACGCCAATATCATCCATGTATACCCGAATGATGGTACCTTTTGTTTCGTGATATCTGATGAGGGGTTTGAATATCGCGTTCATCATGGTCTGGAAGGTAGATAGGGAGTTGGTCATTCCAAAGTACATGACTAGTGGTTCGAAGAAGCCGTATTTGGTTTTGAATGCTGCTTTTTCTTGATCTCCTTCCTTGACTAGTATGTTGTTGTACCCCCATCGGACGTCGAATTTGGAGAATATCCAGCCGCCGCTTAGGTCCGCTATCAACTCTGGTATTAGTGGGAGCGGGTATTGATTTTGTATGGTCCATTTGTTGAGAGTTCTGTAGTCCTGTACCGGGCGTAGCTTCCCGTCTTTCTTTTTGACAAAGAAGAATGGTGATGCGTACGGGGATTTAGAGGGTCTTATGTAGCCCTTTGCTGTCTGTTCCTCCAGGAATTCCTGTAATGCTTTGTCTTCCTTTGGGCTTAATGGGTATACCTTGCAGTCGAAGGAGTCTGGTGCATCTGGTTTGAGTTTGATGGCGTGGTCCCAGGGTCTTGACGGTGGGAATCACTGGGATTCCTCTTCGCTGAATACTCTTGCGTGTCGCTGGTACTCTTTGGGTATCTCCTTCTTTTCTGTGTACTGTTGTGCCAATATTGCCATGTCTGTCGCCGTTGTTCTTAGGTGTATGGGGGTTTCTTCTTCTTCCAAGGTTTTGAACGCCTGGTGTCTGTTGTCGTCAACTATTTGCGTGATTAGTTGCTGCAGTTCTATCATATCTGGGCGTTTCCTTGGGTTCGTGGTCCTTATGACTACGGGGTATTGTTTGGTGTCAAGGGTTGCCATTGCCCATTGTATCCTTGGTTGAAAGGTGGCCAGCCACGGGTACCCCATTATGAGGTCCTCCCCTCCTACGTTGGTGACTAGGAAACGGATATCTTTGAATTTTCCATCAGTTTGTACGTTTAGGTCGACGCAATGGGTGATTTTCCCCCCTTTGTTATGTGTCCCATCTATGTTCCAGATGTTACAGGGTCGGTCCAGTTCTTTTGTTCCTAGGTGCATTCTTTTAACGAAGTCCGGGTGTATAAAGTTATCTGTGGCTCTGGAGTCCACTAATGCTTTTCTTTCGGCCATGAAGTTACTCGTTCAGATCGAAACTGGAATGTGCATAGATCGATAGCGCATTATGAACGACGAGTTACAATTGACCGCCCTCACCCAGGCCGTTGGGTTCAGGCGTTTGGAAAATCCTGGTTCCCTGCCATGTTCCTAGCGAACATTTCTCTTCCCTCCTCTGGTAGTTCCGCGATCCTCCCCATTATGTCCTCCACTTGCTGTTGGGAGGTGGACCTGCAACTGATTTGTGCAGGTTCATCGAGGTTGATGAGGGGTTCCCCTGCTATGCTCTGCGGAGCGGTGGGTATTTCTTCAATGTATGTGCCTCGTCCTTGCGGTGGTCCTGGGCGTGTTTGGTGAGGTTGCTGACATTCTCGTGAGAAGTGACCCTTCTTGCCACAGTTATAACAAGTTACGTCCCTTGTGTTAAAGACGCCTCGTCCTCCTCTTCCTCTAGTGAGGAACCCTCCTCTTGGTGCGAATGGGGGTCTTCCCTGCGTGTAGTTTCTCCACTCCTGTGCATTGTTGGGATTGGCCTTGTCTGATCCTGCGACTCTGGTGCGGACTCTTCCTGGTGTGGTGTCCATTGCGTCGGGGTGGTTGCGGTATTGTTGCCACCCGGTTGGTTGGTTTTGCCTTTGGGGTGGTTGGAACCTTATGGGTTGCTGTGTTTGCCTGGGACGTTGGGACATCTGTTGTCGTCTGAATCTGTCGACGCGCGCCTTCATATGGAGGTATCATTTCTGTTGTTCTATTACCACCGTTTTCCACTGGTGGTACATTTTTGGGCTGTGGAACTGGTATGCGTTGCGATAGAGGTCCATTGGTATTCCTCGCGTGAATTTGTCGAGTACCAAGGGGTCGTCCAGTCGATAATCAGCTTGTCGGACTAGTTTTTTGAATGAGGTTACGTAGCTGTCTATATCGCTGCCCGTCATTTTGAATCCTCGATCCAATTCTAGCCTAGCACATTCTTGTTCCATGTTGTCCCTGAACTGTCATTTAAAGGCCAGTTCGACTGCTGTCCACAGCCATGGGTCACTCTTGTCGGGTCAGGTTTCAAGCCATCTTTGTGTTTCGGTGGTCCATTCGTCCACTAGGTTACCCTGGATGTACATGAGAAACATCATGGCCTTGATGTATGGCGCTTGCATGCTCCTGTTGGCTGCGTTGACCCCTGCAAATCGGTTCCACTGTGCGAGGAATGCTTGGGCCTTGTCTCGATCTCCCACGAATATGGGGGGTTCTTTTCCGATGAATTTATCGGTGGTGTGGGGAATGCCTGCGAATCCGGTGGTTGGTATACCCGTCCCATCATCTCCTGGGTGATCTCCTCCTCCCCCTCCTCCATCTGCGGGGTCTCCTCCTGGTGGTCCTTCTTTAGAAGTTTGGTGTGACTGATCTTGTGGGGTGAAGAGTGCTGTGCGGACTTGCATGGGTTCCTGAGTGATGGTAGATGTCATGGTGGTTGGAATAGACTTAGCGATTCGTTCTAATAGTGCTTCGTTGTTTTCGTTCGTGAAGATATTGATATCTTCTGGGTTGCTTGCAAGTGATGGTGTTCGTGCCGGGGTTTTGGGTGTGGGAGATCAAGCTGGTTCTTCCTCTTGTCCATCGATTATGCCCCACTGGTCTCTGGTTACCACGTTGTTGACTGTGATGTCGAGGTTGAGGCTAGTGGTTGCAGGTCGCGTTATCTGATATTTGTTGTGGAGGTCGTCCCACTTGATCTCGGTCCAACAGGTGTTTTCAAAGTTGAATTCTACAGGTATGATCTGTTGTTGACCCTGTCTGTTGTAGTAGTAGGTCACGTAGCCCGGGTCTTCTGTGTCATCTTTCCAAAATGCGGATTCCAGATATCTCTTTGGTACGTTTCGATCCCCTCTTCTGTCGATGTGGTATGGTCTGAATGGTACCCAGTAGTCTTTGGTTGTTTTGAGATTAGCCACGATGGATCTTGGTCTTAATGTTACGTCTACCACGGACGTATGCCTGACTTAGGCTTGTTGCTGTGTGGTGAATCTAACGAGAGGATAGAAAAGGCGATTGACTCTGCTCTGCGGGTAGAATGAAGGGTGTGGGAATAACTCTCCTGCTAACCCTCTGTATGCGTGGAGATCGTCTCCTTGTTGTATTCCGATAGGCGGGGCGGCTGCTAGTTCGAGTTCTTCCCAGGTGTTGTGATCAACGATGTAGAGGGTGCAATAGGGGGATGCTACGCATTCATTCTGGTACAGGAATACCTTGTGGCAGATGGCGTCGAGGGGGTAATCCACTGCCCACGAAGGGGAACATTGGGATAAGTCACAGGGGACCCCTTGGTCTCTGGGGTATGCTGGACGACTCACTTAAAGGGGGAGATCCCTATAGAGCAGGAGAACACAGTGGTATTGGAAGAAGACCAAGATGGCGTTCTTGGTCTTTCACCCTACTCTACTTATACAGATACGTGCGGGCTTTCAAGCGCTGCTCCAAGAAGTACTAGCCAATAGCGTAAGTAGCTTGAACCCTAGTACAGCTATCCTAGTATGAGTCACTACGAGTCATGATCCGATCCGTTATCATACACAATCACATGCGCCGGAGCTTACCCAGCTGACTGATCCTACAAGTCCATGATGATATACTGCTGACGTGGTGTCATACCCTTGACGTCAGTGTCCACTTCCAGGCCAAACGTAACACCTGTGCCTTCAGAGAGTGGAATGTCATTCTCTGGATTTCTCATCTTCATGTGTTCGGCCTGGAAGTTTCCATCCATCATGAAACCTTGCATAAAAAGGACATCGCTAAAGCAACATATGTTGGCAGCTTCCAGGTAGCAATGTCCATTGATGCACCTATTTTCATACTCTCTCCAATCTTCAGGGAGGTTGATTCCGGGTTGTGTGCACAAAGCACAGAATATAGCCATCGATCCTGGCTTCTGTTCTTCATCCTCCCCATACCCAAAACCAAATCGCTTTTGGGAGATGAGCACTCTCCACTGTTGGCAGGCCCTCAGAAGCTCCCAATATTGGTCCTAAGTCTTCCACTTAGTTTACCATCAGTAGATAGGCTTGTAAATCCTCTTACCAGCACTGTATTTGGAAACTCATCATTTGTGAGTCTCCATAAGTGGCTAAAGAACTGGCTCAGGGTTGTCTTGCATTCAAGATTGTCTAAATGGAAGTCTTCTAGCACCTGGAAGGTAAACACTGTCTTCAGGTTGTGAAATGTAGCTGGAAAGAGCCCTGCCGTCATCAATTGCATGTCGCGCTTGGGAGCTTCAGGGCAGCAGCACCAGCTGACACCGATCTCATGAATACCAGACCTATTGATGACAGTAATGATTTGGTTTCCTTCTTCGTCACGGTGGCCAGGTTTTGAGTTGCCAAAGCCAAGGTCGGCAGCTGTGTTGTATTCATTTTGGCTGCCAACCTGGTGGTCTTCATTGTCGCAGTCCATCTGTGACTGTATCGATTGGAATGGGATTTAAATATAAAAAGGTTGGCAATGCACACTTTGATTGGGGCATAAATCACCAGAGTGTCCAAGGTGCAAGCTAATCCCTACCTCCTGCATTCAAGATGAAGTAAAGTATTTCCCGGTCCACCTCTGGACCCTGTGGAAGGGAAGCCGCTGGTGGGACTTTTGGCAACACTCCCTGCAGAGCACCAGAGTAGGGAAGCACTCAGTGCACCTCCACTCAAATGGAGTGGACATGCAGCTCTGACATGTTGTCATCACAGGAACGCCCTTGGAATTGAGGAGGCAGCACAAGTAGGGGCCAATCCTAGGAATAAACTCCTCCATATAGGTACGCTGGGACTGAGACATATCAAATACTGTTGATGATGGACATGCGGTGGGCTCACTCTCTTCGGTTCTGATATGACTGGCTCCTCTATCCAGAATGTCTCATCAACATCCATGGATGGAGGATTGGTTTCATGCAAAATCCCCTCATGACTTTCTATCTCTCTTCTACTGGCACCTCTCCTCTGCAACGGTAAAGTTTTCGAGGTGCTCACTTCAACTGGGATATTTCTAGTTCCTCAAGAGCCCTCTCGAGTCACCCAGTCAATTATCTTTGCTTTAGACTTTCTCTGGAAGACTTTGGATGCCTTTATGCCTTTGCGTGCCATGGGGAGCCGAGAAAGGTTGTGTTTTGCGTTGGGGTATATATCCTTGGAGGAGTGCCTCTGGTTAGCCTGTCGGCAACTTTGGCGGTCCGGGTACTGTTCCAGCAGCTTCCGCAGTCTAGATATTGCACAATGGCTTTGGCAGGCCAGGTTTTGTGTTGACAGATTAGATGGATTGAGACCTACAGCCACCCACCCTACCATCAGTGGCTTTGAGAGACCAGCATTGGCAGCCACCTGAGCCACATTGAGATGTTTAACTCTAATGTCTGTCGGGGATATTTTCTAATATTTTGCTACTAAAACACCATTTATACTGGTGTGAGATGATAAAGAATATGTAGCTACTAGGCTAAACATGTGCTGGAAAATCGGCATCACCAACCATAATGCTGCCAAAACTTCCTCAAATTAACTCTGAGCAGATGTATGAGGTAAAGACACAGCAGATAGGTTTTTAATCACGCACCCTCGACCATCCCATAAAATCACACTGTCCTCCTCAGCAAATGTAGCGGCATACCCGGGTTGCTGTACCAGCTCCACTTCTTGAATGGCACCAGCTACCAAGTGTCGTAGTCCATGAAGGCGGATGGTGTCTTCTTCTTCTATGCCCAGTAATGCTATAATACTTGCTGCTTCTGTAAGCCACTCTTGAATGAAGTCTTCAGCGTGCTTCTGGAATAGCTCAATCCATGGGAAAAAGCAGAATGTTTGAAGTATAATTTTCGACTCATTGAAGTAGTTGTGAGCCCTTTCTTCCTCTTCTACCATGTCTGATGTTCTTCTGGAATCTGCCGATTGTGATTGTAAGATGAGCAAACATTCATAGCCCCTTGATAATTATGTGAGAACCAAGTGACTTGAGGGGGCAGCAGACACACCAGGAAAGAGCAGCCTTTGAGCACTGTGGCAGGTCCTCCACTGCCATTAGCTTGTGCCTCTTCACATGCTTTTCCTCCAATAGTGCACACTCTGCTTTGCTGACCTTTCAGCGCCCAGGGGCTTGCTTCCATTGAGCATACTCCCGTTGTTAAGCCTGGAGTTTGTTTTTGTTTCTAGGAATTCGGCAAATGAGATATCCAACCACTCATATTGAAGGCCAAGGAAACAGTGCTGAAATATTGCTCACCTTTGATAGTATGCTCTCTTCATCTTCAACGGTAAGGGACAGAATTGCAGCAACAGCCTACTCTACATCCACAAATGGGTCCTGCAAAAGGCAGTTATTAAGGCACCTGAAAGTGCAGCCATCATCATTTTGGGGTCTCTGCCATCTGGGCCCATCAGTTGGTAGCTGCCGAAGCACAATCTAGGGTCCTTAGATGGCCTGGTTTTGCCAGTGTTGCAATCAGACCCTATTACCATATTGGTAGCGGCAAGATAGATAACCACTAAGGTAAAACAGATGCAGGGTCTCTCTTGACAAAAAAACACAACATTTATCTCACGCAGCTGGATTGAGAAATAAAGCTCAATAGTATGCACTCTGAGAATGCAGTATGAGCATGCCCCATTAACATTGTGAGGATTTCAATTGTTTGGCAGCTCAGAGGAGGGAGCATTTGGTATTCACAAACTCAGATCCAAGATCACTATAGACAAAAAAACAGCACATTTGTACTGTACATCTGGATTCAGACATAATGCTCAATAGCATGCTCTCTAGGAATGTGGTACGAGCATGCCCCATTAACATGAAAAGGATTTTGAATTGTTCGGCAGCTCAGAGGAGGGGGCATCCACAAACTCACGATCTTGACCCTACGGACCACTATTTCACTTCACTTGGAAAGATGTACGCGCCTGAGACATTTGGTGAACTGCTGCCAAAAAATGACATTTCTTCATATCTGCAAAACATTGAGCCAATGGATAAGCTGCCGACCCATAGATCTGCTCCAATGGCTATGCCCCATTACACCTATGCACATTGCTAGGGACATAGAAGTATGGCTATGCTGAGTGAAGGAAATCTATATAGGAGAACACATCGGTATTCTCTATGCTACTGGATAGCAGTCTATTGACATCCAAGACTTCCCTGCAACCCCAGCCCACTCATGCACACTATCCCTCATAAAGTATATGTAGCATACCCTTTCTCCTTCAAAGTGCGGCACTTCACGCTCTAGCATTGCTCCTAACACTCCAACGACTGAACCAGGACCATACTCTAGTAAAACTCCAAGGCCCGGCAGCTTCAAATTGCAATTTTGGTAGCGCCCTACAGATGCCAGTAGATCATACCATTGTTTCCTGGAACTGACATCCCGATGTGCTGGTGTGAGGCAGTTGCATATGACAGAGATGCCGCTGTAAATGGATGTCCATTGGTGGAGGATCTCCTGAGGCTGGATCTCAGAACAGTTTCTTAGCACTTTGAAGGTATCCTGACCAGCATCATAAAGCTCTGGATGAATGACAGCCAGTATCACACCCATTATTGAATTTGATTCAGTGGTGTGATCTAGCCAGTCCAAGGCAGCCAGCTTCTTCAAAGATGTGCTGACCTGAGGAAATTCTTGCACCATCTCAACTGAAATAAGCTGCCAAACAATAAAATATTATGTAGTTAAACAGCTCACCTCATGCCCTTGTTGGAACCATGTGGGTGAAAAGTCAACCAACCCTTGAAGGCCCTCTAATCCTGAGGGAAAGTATCCCAGATCAACACCCCAAGAGGTGCCTTTTGGGTGCTTTTCCAGCATTGAATGTAGCTTCTGAGTTGCCGCCATCATTTCGCTCTGAAAACATATTCAATTTGATGCAGTGATCAGACAAGGTGAATAGACTCACTTGCCAAGAATCGGACAAGATTCCAGAAAGGTGCCATGCCAAGATAACTCCCTGCATATCAACAACAATGCAGGGTCTTGAAATGGGAATATCTGCAGCCAAATCATTCCGTGGAGGATATCACCTTCTCATAATGGCCTCCTTAGCATCTGTGGCAGCCATTCCTGGCTTTTCTTGCTTCTTTGGGAGCTTATCCACATAATGCATAGCATCCCACTCTATCTTCACTACTTGGATTATCTCAGGAATGATGCTTGGATGTCTACTGTAAATCACTAACCATGGTTCATGAATGCATCTACCAGAGTAAGTGCCATTCGATCCAGCTCTGAAATTAGATGCATCGGCAGCATCAAGGGAACTTGTGGCACCGTAGTGGCACCAATCAGCTCAGATCTGTGCTCATCTAACTTGAATTGGAACTGAG
Organism: Lactarius sanguifluus; assembly: GCA_021527775.1. Classification (NCBI taxonomy): domain Eukaryota; kingdom Fungi; phylum Basidiomycota; class Agaricomycetes; order Russulales; family Russulaceae; genus Lactarius; species Lactarius sanguifluus. The sequence continues at coordinate 46,295 of JAKEYF010000091.1, forward strand.
CACGGAGATATTGAGCACAGAGATGGGAGAGACTCAGGGGAGTGAGTCTGCAGGAGGGAGGGAGCTGGAAAGACTGCATTTCCTAAGGGCCAAGGGACCTGGTGCAAAGGCTAGCTGCCGATCCGCACAAATTCCATAGTGTTGTTTAGCTCCCAATAAACAATCCCACGCTGCTGAACATGTGCTTTACCCTACTCTACTTATACAGATACGCGCGGGCTTTCAAGCGCCGCTCCAAGAAGTACTAGCCAATAGCGTAAGTAGCTTGAACCCTAGTACAGCTATCCTAGTATGAGTCACTACGAGTCATGATCCAATCCGTTATCGTACACAATCTCCTATGCCGGAGCTTACCCGGCTGACTGATCTCACAAGTCCATGATGATATACTGCTAATGCAGTGTCATACCCCTGACATCAGTGTCCACTTCCAGGCTGAACGTAACACCACAGAGTTTCCTCTGAGTTTTTTTCTCATTCAAACTCTGGTTTGCATGCAGTGTGTGCTCTTGGCTACATTGTGCAGTGCTCATACTTTTCAGCTTGTCTGCTGATACCTATTCAACAAGTGCCAATGGGTCCACAAGAAATTCCACTTTCACACCAAAGAATGGACTTACCACGACATTCTGGTTGACCGTCACCGAGCGGAAATTGACAAGATGGCTGTTGACATGTCTGGAGAGCCATCAGGATCAGTGGGCTACCTTGCCTGCTACAAGAAGGCTATGAAGGTCATTGAGGAAGGGTTGGATGAAGAAACACAGGTGGAGTACAGAGTGGAGGCAAAGAAATGGGCAGAGCAAGAAGCCCCCCCTCAGCAGCAACAGCGGTATGCACATACCAAATCATTTTGCTGAACTGGAATTGACTAAATCTCACCAAGGATGTTTGCAAAGTGCGATATTGACACAATGCAAGACTTTTCTGAGACCATGTACTGCCAATATGGTGTGCACGTTGCCATCTTGGGGGGATATTGTTATTTGTGGCTTAAGCATTTTAGTTTGTGCTATTCTGTGACTGTACAACACTCCAAGTGGAGTTACCTTATTTAGATATGCTTAGTCAGGTTGATATATCCTGCAGAGGATGGAAAATATCCCTTTAGTCTTATATCCTCCTCTGCAGTCCCCTTGTGTCCTCTGTGACTCAAGGGCCCTCTATAGGTCGCACTTTGACAGGTATTGCGATAATGATGGACCTTCAATCATGTTGTGCATATAGAAAGCTATCTATCTACAATCTGACAACTTGTCGAATAGCTATGACAATAACGATGAGCTGGGCAGAACTTCCTTCAAAGCCCAGTACAAAGGCTGGTTACATGACCCAATGGTCGAGGAGTTCTCAAGATGGACTGCCGAGTCTTTTGGTCGGCATATATTTCACTTCACGAGAAATGTGCTAACACGACACCTTTGTAGGGGACCACCCTGCCAATAGCAGTGAAGAGCACATAATAAAGAAGGATCAAACCCCGAAGGTCAAGCCGCTGATTGACAAACATGGGTACCCAGTGCTGCCGAACTGGGAAACCATTGATCACGGGGGCCTCATATACAAGAAGATGGTCATTGGCCAGTTTATGAGCAAGATGTATGGTGGGTCAACTGCAGCTTCTTGTTGTCTGCCTAGTCAGTTAACCAATTTTCAGGGAATGCTGCTGGCGGGGGCAAGAGAAGGGTCCCATGGGCCAAACTGCATGAAGCCCAAGGCGACTGGATTGCTGCCGAGTACCTGCTGGAGGGCGTCACTCTGACGCAATACCATCACATTTGTCTCGACAATGCAAACTCTTTACTCAAGCATTGGATACAGAGGCAAGCTGCTGGCGAGATCCCATTCCACTTTAAGAAAGTGGACAAAGCTGATCAGCATCATGATGGTAAGTGAGGCTCAGAAACTACAGGTGGTGCTGGGGGTCCAAGCAGCATAAGTCAGCTCCGTTATTTTTCTGTATCTTAGGCCTCACCCTCACTAGAGTGCCAATGGCCAGCAGCCTTGTGGAGAACTGCCGATGCTGGAAGATGAGGGAATTCTGCCCCCACACCCACCCAACTCCCCACCTCTGCCCTCTCGCACTCACCCTCTCCCTCGCATTATCACACAGCGCCACCCTCATGCCAGCAGTTCAAGGGTGGGTCCTTCCCAGGAATGCCCCCCTAACAACCAAGTAAGCGACCTAAATTTAATCCAGTGCCTTGAAACTCATGGCCTCTCATCCAGGCAGCTGCTGATATCCCCCCTCCAAGCGCCAGAAAATTGATTGCTGTTTGGGAAATGCACAGCATGTGACTCAGTGCTCAGGGTGCATGATGCGGCCTACAGAGCGGGCTAAGCAAACTCAGTAAGTGATAGCTTTCTCATTGAGTCTAGAAGGTGAATATTTCCAATAGGGGCGGCAGCACGCCTGCAAGGACCAAAGCACATCGCTAGAAGGAGGAGAAGCAAGGGGCATGCACTACTGTAGACTCGGATTATTACCATCCCCATGTCCCTTTTCTCTGCTCTCACCCCATTGGGGTCTCACTCATATCAGGCGTATCTCAGAGTTAATATAAATATTTACACATGTATCATCTGTTGAGATGCGACTGCATGAGTCACATGTCTGGTGGGATCTGATTGTGTCAGCCCATATACTAAATATGGTATCTGTCCCATATGGACTGTTTTGGACACTCCAGACTTGTACGGACCGCTTTTGTTTATCTTTATTGTCAGAGCCATATATGGCTCTTATTGTTCTTTATTGTTAAGATACCAGTATTGTCTGCTTTAGGCAGCTATTGTTCTCTGCCCTCCAATGGCATTTCTCCCTCTGGTAGTGCTTTGAGGTCCGGTCCGGTCCGGTTTTTTTACTTATTTTGGAAGGACCGGGACCAGGACCGGTCCTCAGATTCAAACCCTAAGTGAAAGACCGGACCCTAACCAGTAAGACCGGTCAATGCTAGGTAGACCGCGGTCCACCGACCAGTCCGAACGGGTCCTTAACCGGACTATCATCGAACCGGTTGTGGCTGCAGGTTGAGACGAAAACTTTGAACATATCAACTCTAAAAGCTACCACACCGAGATACCGTGCTACTATACGCTAATCCCAGTCTCCAAAGATGTGTTCAACTTGAGGTGCTTCAGAGTCCGAGTCTGTACCTGATTCATCAGCGGCAAGCATCTCACAGTACTCGTCTATGTCCACCTCCTCAACTTGTGATGAGTTCCACACAGTAAGGTTGGTGATATTCCTACGCCACGCAAATTTCATGACTTGCAGCTCTTCAAAGCGCTTTGCCCCGAGAGAGGCCCGACGATCGTCTGCTGCCTGCTTACTTGCTGAGAAGAGGCGCTCACAAGGTACCGAAGACGCCTGACAAGGTAGGACATCAAGGGCTATGGACGCGAGGGTGGGATACAGTTGGGCGTGGTTCTATAATGAGATCAGAAGGTGGCTCGATTGAAGTATCGGAAATGAACATACCTGCCACCACTGCACGATATCCATATTTTTCGTAACACTTGCAGGCCTCTCCTTCAAGTACCGCCTCAATTCCGAAGCCCATCCTTTGTCATCATCAATTACCATAAGAGTTTGGCGATATCGGTCGTATTCGGTAGAAATAGACTTGGAAGCCATACTTCCACCACCTGGCGACGGTGGGCTGGTGGAGTCGTCTCTTGGGCATTGGGTGTGGTACTTCTCCATCTTCGTGGGTTATGGGTGAGGTTCTGCCTTCTCAAGATAGACAGGTTACTTACCGTTGTTTCTACGATCTGAAGTGCTTCATCTTGCCAATTTTTGGCGTTTACATTCCCTGCTGCGCGCTCCTTTGCCTGCTCCTCTGCTCCACCCCAAGTCAACTTGATATAGTCGAGTTTGTAGTAGGGATGGAGAACTATAGTAATATTAGCTTGATATACTGTGTGAACGTGGCAAAAGAGTTTACCAAGTGCAAGGATGAACGTCGGCTTGCTGTCAATGCGCGAGTAATATTTCCGAAGCTTTCCTAATCCGTCGTTGATGGCATCTTTGTAGAGAGTGAAGTGTTCCGAGTCGCATTTTCCTTCCCACGCAGTCTGCAACTCCTCGAGGGCAGGGAGCGCACGCCAGAGTGTAGGAACTTGTTCTGACGAGAAGCATTGTTGAATATCATTAGAGTCCTGTTAATGATGGTCAGTTGGTTTGGTTCCGAGTCTACAGTGCTGGTTCAACGCACCTTCAAGATATCCCTTGCATCTTTCACCCGTTCCCAGTCTCCATCCGTGAGCATGAATGCAGACCAAGGGATCTTCTTTTCGATTTGGCCATTACAGCGGATCGTGGTAATCGGGCCGTACAGGGCATCAACCGACTGAAGGAAGAGATTGATGGGCTACGACACGTCGACACGTGAACACATGAATATCAACGCCATCAATACAAGGCAAACCGACTCAGAACTTACCTGACGGAGCTTGAACGCGCGATCGAGCATGGAGTGAGCCGACCCCCATCGAACGTTGCTGTGGAGCGGGATCTTGAGGGTTTCTTGAATCTTCGATTTGATCTGAAGGTCCTCGAAATATTCAATTCGTTGCCCCGAAGCTTGAATCTCAAGAGGGAATGAGAGAAGTAAAACAAGGGAGAACTATACAATGCTTACCTTGATAGCAATGGTGCGGATCGACGCAATTACATCCAGCGATCCCCCCAGTACACGGTTGCCAGGTAAGGATGGGTCATATTCCCAAATGGCTGTTGCGTTTTCAACCGCAGCAATCTTGGTGATATGGCTCATCACGGCAACATTGGCGATATTGACGACATGTGCAAAACACCTGAACGGAGTTAGTATTGCTGCACTGGCAATGGCGCAAACGAGTGTCAATAACTTACGGGAGCTGGTTCTCAGATGCCTTCCAGGAATCATAGAGTCGGCGCTTATGGAGAGTCTCAATGGTGTTACATGTGGTATTGTTGTTCGAGGTATTATCAAGTGTAACGTTGTAAAGCTTTGAGTTGGTGCGGGCAATCAACTCGACGACTTGGAATCACTGTGACTTAGTAACGGTTACACACCTTTGACCCGTCCTTGTTGCAGATTCCCACACGGTCACATAAACCAACAAAATACCGCCCTAGATTCCAACCACTGTGATCTCCAGAAACTGGCCGAAATCCGACAACTTCCGAGCGCAATGTCCACTTTTGATCTGTTACCTCTATCCAGTGCACCGTCATCCCCAGAAATGATGCCTTTGTATTATCTGCTGTCCAACCGTCTGCAGTTGACGAGATTTTGCCAGGCGCTGCCTATGTCCGGGCCAGTGAGTACCAGTTATTGTGTCCAATTCCATAGTTCGGCTTACCAGAATTTCACCTTTTAGCGTCTTCATCCATTCGACAAACTTGTTGTGGATGTACTTTCCCACTTCGTGCACGCTTGGCAAGTCGGAACGTACTGTCCTTGGCCTCATTGTGACAAGACAGTTCCGGAATAGCATGTTGTCTGCGATTGCAAGTGCCTAGTATTGGATCATCAACACTGACAATATTAGTGCCGAAATATTCGGAGCATCACCTGGTCACCGCAAGCAATGAACTGTGCTATCACATGCAGGATCCCATCTCGAGTGAACTCCTGCGGCGTGTTCTGTTTCTTGAGTACCCCATCAAGCGTTGTTTGCTTCTTTCCTCTGGCCGTCCTCTCTTCCTCCATTGTCCTCCATAACAGTCGAGGGATTGCGTGATGATTCTCTGGTATGTTTGCCTCTTTGCAACGCTCCTTATAGAGTGAGTAATGTTGACGTATATGTGCTCGACAGGTCGAATTTCCTCCAGTAAAAAAAGCTTTCTTTTGCCCCTTTTCCTTGAGGACCGATCTTCGATATTGTGAGTTTTCCTATTCTATCGCTTATAATATCCGTTACTCACCTGCACACTATGCACCACCTTCCCTGCAGTGTAGTAGATCTATCGTCTTTCTTGAACTTGACAGTTACGCGGTCCGAGAAGATTGTCAAGAGATCTTTAGTAGTATCCCTTTTCAATGTCAGGTTATCAGGTATCTCCCCCTGATGCCGCTCCTCAAGGTCAATGGTTTCCTATCCCATCAATATCAGTTTCTGTGTTTTTACTGCCCCAGGCCCTTGCGTAGGTTATCCTTGTTGTTGATGACATACCTTATCACTGTCCTCTTCAGGTTCTTCAACCTCCTCTATCTCATCACTTTCTCTGACAACATCATCCTTGGCCTCAGGTGTAAGATTGACGGTGTTATCAATATCTACACATTTCCTTGCCTTCTTGTGAGATCGGGCATGGGATTCTTCGGCTTCCTCATTTGGTGTCTCGTCGCTGCTTCCATCAGATGCTGCTGCACACTTTCAGCTGTTACTTCCTTTTTTGGCTTGTCCCTTGGTGCCGTCATTGGCTCGATGTTTTTTTCCACCCATTGATACTTGTCCCTTGTTGGCTGGAGCCTTAACACGTCGTTTTTAGTGTTGGGGAAGTTTGGTTCCAAACTGATCCAAACTCAGTTTGAACCAAACCCAAACTGGAAGTTTGGTTTGGGGTTTGGGATTTTCTGAAAAAAGCTAAATGGTTTGGTTTCCAGTTTGGGGGTCCCAAACTGAGTTCAAACCGTTTCAAACCGATTACATAATAAGTGCCCAACAAGCGTTTAATAATCACATTTAAACTCAGTTTGGTTCAAAATTAGTTCAAAATCAGTCCAAAACTGGTTCAAACTCAGTTGAAATCAAGTCTTAAACGGTTTGGGTTTGGTTTAAACTGAACCAAACTCAAACCAAACTGATTTGTAAGCAATTTGACACATTATTTGGGCGCTTAGTGGGCGCTTGTTTGGGCGCTTATTTAATCGGTTTGGAACGGTTTGGTTCAGTTTGGAGCAGTTTGAATCAGTTTGGTTCAGTTTGGTTTCAGTTTGGCCAAAATGTAATCAGTTTGGTTTCCAGTTTGGCAAAAATGGCCTCAAACCGAACCAAACCAAACTTCCCCAACACTAGTCGTTTTGCAGAACCTTTTGACTTGGCCATTTTAATGTGAGAAGTGAGAGGTGACTCAGATATGCAATGGTTCAACTTGAAGTCACAGTTAACGTCATGTGCCCGGATATTGTATATTGTTGTTTGTCCACGGTGTAGTAAATAGTCTTTGAAATGAACCTTCGGGCTGCCAAAAGACCGGTCCTAGACCAGTCCCAACTGGTTCTGGCCGGTCTTCTGAAATATAGCAAAAATGCAGGACCATGGACCGGAAATGTCCAATGGGGGCTGTAACTGGGACCAAAGGTCCTATTGGACCGGTTACAGTCCAGTCCAGTCCTGGTCCTAGTCTGGTCATTGTGACTGGACCTCAAAGCACTACCCTCTGGTGCACAGACCACATGTATTGTGTTTGGGTCACCAGTGCGCACAGACCATTCTTAGCTAAGCGTCCTGTATATAAGGACTGCTGTTTACGCTATGACACTTCAGAGTTCCTTCACCCTCTGAAGTGTAAGTTCCCTCTTCTCTTTACTCTACCATACCTTTTACTCACAGACGTTCCATAGAACTTGTCTCTTAGGTGTGTAGTAGTAATATCACAGAGTTCCTTCACCCTCTGAAGTAACTTGTCTCTTAGCCTTTGCTCTTAACTCCTCGCTTGTTAGTTCTGTGCTCAACATCATCCCAATTATATACTCGTGGCATACATGTCCTATGAGTCTGACAGCTGAGAGGGATTCCTTCAGGGGTTGGAGATGAGACCAGGATCTGATGGTAAGTACATGGGAAGGTGCCAGACAAGTGCTGGTGCAATGGTGAGATTTCCTGGCACCATTAAATGGCCCAACATTGACAATGGTCTAGTGTTTTGGCAGCTCAAGCTGACATTTTTCCTATCTGAGAAATAAATCAGAAAATATTTGGAGAGGTAATCTCTTCGAATACTGAGGGGTCCCCTGTCTGTTGAATTCATGGGACCTCAATGGCCCAATGGGGAACAGCCCAATGGGGAAATAGCCCAAAGGGGAACACGGCCCAAAGGGGAAAGTGTGGGTCCACACAAGAAAATGACCAGACTGGGGTTTGAACCCAGGACCTCCCGGATATATACTGGGTGCTCTAAACCACTGAGCTATATGGCCCTGAGTACAGGGTGTTGGTTTCACAATCATATCAACCATGACAGATTGCTTATCCAACACTGTCAACTCTACATGATCTGATCAGCTGTTCCTGAGTAGCTATAAACAGTTGCTGAAACACTATGACAAAAGACAATCACACATGGTGAAACAAAACAGGTGAAGCACTGCTGAATATTTACTACATATGTGATACAGGCAGTGTGGTGCAGTAGCTATGTATCAATCAGATAAGGATGTTCAGAAAAAATCAAGGCAGAGAGAAATAGTGAGTGAGTAACTGAGATAGACCAAAAGAAAAAGAAAAAGAACTACATTACAAGCCACCCTTCCAGTTCTTATCTTGCACGCGTATCCATTCCTCAATCGCAGCTACCCTCTCCTCCAGGGTCTGCGTCCTGCTGCCACCAGGAGAAGGTACTTGCAATGCCTGGGTGGCAGAGCCTTGCTCTCAGGAGGGAGCTGAGTGGTGGGACAGCCCCTGCACTATGATATGCGGTACAGTGTCTGGTGGATGTGGTGCCAAGTGCTGACAGAGAGAAGGGGCTATAGCAGGGGAGTTGTCAGCAATGGCAGCAGGAGGGGAAGGGGTAAGGGGAGTGGCAGTGGGAACAGAGGGCTCAGAAGGAGAGGTAGGGGGATGGGGAGCAGCAGGTGAGTGTGGAACGGGAGATGGTTCCACAGAGGGTGGGACAGGGGACTAAGCTATGGAAGGGGAGTGGGAAGCTGCTGAGTGAGAACGGCCATGAGATGACCTGCTGTCCAGTGTCATCTTCCCAACCATTTTCGAGGCCAGCGCTACTGAGTCTGAGGCCAGCACTACCAAGTCTGAACCCTCCCCAGGCTCACGCATGGGCTGCTTCCCCTTGAGCTGGTTGAGGTGGAACTCAAAGACCTGTTTTGCTGTCAGCTTTCACCGATCAACCTTGCCTGTCTTCGTGTTCTTGGGCATCAGGGTGCACTGCTGCTTTTTTGCTTGGCAGCTAGTGCAAGACCCTTTCGGCCTCAGGTGGCAGTCTGCCCTGGCACGGATGCATCGGTCACACTGTTTTCTGGCTCCTTCAGCTGCAGGTGGCGAAAGAATATGAGCACACACCTCAAACTTATACTGCTTGTGCTCCTCGATTTCGTCCTCCTCATCCTTGTCCTCATCCTTGTCCACATCATCCTCGCCCTCAAGCTCATCCTTTTCCTTGTCCTTGTCCTTGATCTCGTCCTTGTCCTCATCCTTGAGCTCATCCTCACCCTCATCCTCATCCTCAATCTCGATCTCATCCTCATACTCACCGTCCTCTTCATCGTCCTCTTCTACTTCTTCTTCATCCTCACTCTGGTACTCATCATCGTCCTGATGCGCAGGCGCAGGCTGCAGCTGTGAGGACCCCACATGGCGCTTCTTGGTTTTGCCGCCTGGGGGCAAAGCGCACTTATGCTTCCTTGAACCAGCAGCAGCTTCAGCGGCCTTTTTGCTCTTCTTCTGGTTGTGGGTAGCCCTATGTGACTGTTGGAGGAAGTCAGAAAGATAACAGAAGGAAAAGGGAAATTACTTGCCTTCTGCAACTCATCCACCTCCATTGCCACATAATTGGCAGGTGGGTCTGGTAGAAGGAGCGTCACCTTAGGTATGGAACATTTGGTGGCATTATGGCATGCTGCTGCCTTTAGAGACTTAGCAGCTGTCGGGAGATGTTGAGAAAACAAAAGAGACAGTTAATAAAGACTCACCAAGGATCTCCCACCAGTGATCCTCACTCGGCAGTATGTCTGAAATGTCCTGGGGGAACTCAGCCCCAGGTTGGTAATAAGAGTGCCTGTTAAGGCAAGGGTGTGTCCTGGTGACATCAGTATTTTGACAGGCTGCTTGTCATGGGTTGTACAAGGTTGTGACACCTTGTACAACCTTGTACAACCCCCACAAGTTGGCAAGTTGACCAGTTGACAGGCCATGTCAAATCTTCAACAATCTCCTCTCAGAGCAATGACCAGCAAGCAGCACAAGTTCAGAAAGTCATACAAGTCCAAGTATTAGTGATATCATACATTAATCAAATCTTATATTAGTCATACATGTATTAGTCATATTATACTTTAGTCTTATCAATATCTTAGTCATATCATATTTAGTCATATCTATAGTCAGGTCACACCAGGTCACAGTCACACCAAATTTACCACATAAAAATGATATATTATTCATAATACATAAACACATAGAGGACTACTGTAGGCAAAGTGGTAGTGTGGCCATGGCGTGGCGGTGGTGACAGGGATCGTCGTGGTTGCGGTCGTGGGGCTGGGGTCGTGACGTGGCATGGGGGTTCCACACCACGTGACGTGGCGAGTCGATGAGGGCGGGGTCTTGCGTGCCGTATTGGGACTTGCACGGCGTCAGCGCGGCGGGGTGGCAGTGGCGAGAAGGTAGCCGAGGGCCGGGGTCATGCCGTGCTGGGGTGACGTGGCAGGGTCTTGTGCGTCGTGTTGAAGATACCACGGCGGGGTAGTGTTAGTGGAGAGACGCGGCAGGGTGACAATGGTGTGGCGATGGCAGTTGAGGGGCCGGGGTCACGCCGTGGCGTGGCGGTGGTTTGGCGGTTGCGAGGTTGTGTTGGCGCCATGGCGGGACTGGTGCGCAGGCCGGCGTGGTGGTAGCGGCACAGTGAGTTGGTGCCGGTTGTGGTGATAAGATCATGGCTGCGACGGTGTCAGTGTGGCGGGAAAGTGGAGGTGGCTCAAGGGGATGGCAGTATTGTGCCATCCTGCAACAGTTAAATGTGAGCGAAAAAAAGAAAGAAAAAAAACCTTATCGTTGATTGATGTATAGGTGAGTGTAGCGGTGGTGTCGGTATGGCGGGTAGCAGGGGTGGCTCACCTACGCACGAAGACGGCATGATGCGTCGTTGTCCTGCAATGGTTTGGCAGTCGCAGGGTCTTGCGCGCTGTGTTGAGGGTCCTGCCACGGCGGGGCTGGTAACACGGCAGGCCAGTGTGGTGGTGGAATGGTTGGGGTGGTGATGAGGTCGTGGCCGTGGCGGTATCGAGGTTTCAGCGTAGCGCCGCGGCGTGTTGGTGGGGCGGGCAAGTGGAGGTAGCTCAAGGGGATGGCAATGTTTCCTGCAACAGTTAAAGGTGAACGGACAAAAGAAGAAAAAAACTTATCAATTATGTACATGTGTTGGTGGCCGCAGCGGGGTGGCCGCAGTGTCAGTATGGCGGGTGAGCAAGGGTGGCTCGCATGCGCACAGCGACGGCATGATGTGCCGTTGTTCTGCAATGGATCAGGGTGGAGCAGAGAAAGAAAACAAAACAAACTCAACTGGCGCATCATGCATACGTCGGAGAGGCGGTGGTGGTTTGAGGATGTAGCTACAACAGACAACAGCAGAGGTGATGGGTAAAGGAGCTCTGCAACACTAGTGAGAAATGGAGCGAAACCAAAAGGAAAAAAAAAAGAAAGTGCATATCTTTTGCACAGGGCCGAAGCCCAGATCGCCGTCAGCCCTGTCTTCATGCCTACAGATGAGGTTGTGGTCGTCCCTCATGGATTGGTCTGCGGGAGCGGGTATGGTGGGTACTAGGTACTAGTAGGTAGTCCTTAAAGAGACCCGTGAAGAAATGGTGATTAGGAGGTCGCATCGAGAAAGAAAGTCAACCAGCTGCACGTGACACACCTTCCCACGCCGCAGATCAAGCCCACACCAGCCACCCTTGTCACTGTTCCAACGCCTCTACCCCAACCGCCACGGCCACAACTGCAGCTCCCACACCCTGCTACCACTCTCTGTAACACCATGGCCGCAACCACGACGACACTCATGGTCATGAAGATGGGGCTGATGGTGAGCTGGCTTCTTCTCAGGGCATCAAGGCATTTTTTTTTTGCTTTTCTTTTCGTTTCATCCGCTTCTTGCAAGTATCACAGAGCCTTACTCCTCAAGCCTCACAAAGTCCACTGCCTCCGTTCGCCACATGCAAGCCCGTGGCCGCCACATCCACCCTTCACCACGCGGAAGTCCGCCACCATCATCACCCCGTATGGTGCGCACGACATGTTATGACGCCACCAGCTGTGTGGTAACCCCATCTCGACGCCGTGCCTTCACGGCACACAAGTCCTGCCATGACACTACCCCAACACGGCGCAGGAGCCTAGAATACGACGCGGAACCAACATCAAGATTTTTTTTGATTTTGATTTTGATTTTATTATTATTCGTTTCTCACCGTTGCAGATGCAGAGCCTCGCCCGTTACAATAAGCATCGCAAAGTCTCCCCCGCACCCAAGTCCAGGGCCGCCGACACCTTTGCCATGCGGAATTCGACCACCACCGCCACCCTGTCACGGCAGCACGACACGTTATCACGGCACGCAAGTCCCGCCCCGACACCACCCTGTCATACAATGTGGCGGACGACCAACATCCAGATAAGTTTATTTTTTATTTCTTTCTTTCGCTTCTTACCAGCATTGTAGAGCATCACCCCTCAAGCCTTGCAAGCCCCCGCCGCCGCTCACAAGTCGGTGGCCACCACCTCCATGCTTTGCCACGCAAAGCCCACCATCACCGCCAATCCATCACGGCACCACCCATTGTGCGAAAAACCCACCACGTCACCGCGACGCATGAGCCCTGCAATATGAAGATGCAGCTGACGACCAGCTAGGCTTTGGTCCAGTACATCCACATATTCAGATATGTTCTTTTCTTATTTTTTGTTCCATTTGTTCTCACTACTCATCACTGCAGCTCCTCTCCCCAGCACATACGAGGAACACCCGCACCTCTCCCTTCAAGCCCCGCTGTGATGCTGTGCCATCACGGCACACATGTCCTGCCACATCGCCACTCCAACATGGCACAATCACCATGACGCCGCAAGCAACCACGACTGTGACAACGCAACGTGGATGAAGATGATGACTGTGACGCGATGACAACCATGCCCCAATGACGACTACGAGAACAACGGAGCAGCCCGCGACCACAACCACGACAGGACGATGCGGGTGGGGGATGGTGGCGGCGGCAGGGTACTCACGCTCAACGTACATCTTTTGCTTTTGTAATAATAATTCTTTTTGTATTGTGGTAACTGAAATATAAATGATTTATCTGTCAAAAAAATGGGAACCGATTACTATCATTATATTGTCTTGTAAATGGTTATAATATCATTATAAATGGCTTATTGTTTCTGACATATTATTTTATTTTAACAATAAAAAATGATATTAAAAAATAGAACAATGTTATGTTTAACTTGTCAACTTGTGCAACTTGCACTGGTTTCCTGCTGGTGCACAAGCAGAAAGTTGGGAAATCCCTGGCAGTAACATGTCAACTTACTGATGGATCTCTGCAAGATCACCATCGGCATCTAGCACGATATATGGTGCTGCTAGCATGGGATGTAGGGGTGGCGCCTCCCCCGAATTGTTTTTCTTGATCTGACAAAAAATTCTTGTTGTCTTGGCCTAGTTCAAATGGGGATGAGATCAGAGGGAAACCCAAATAAAGCACTTACTTTTTCTTCATCAAAGTGGTGTTTCCATTCTGCCCTGTCAGTTACGTCTCAGACCAAGACATAAGCAGCCACGGCAGCTTCAATTCTTGATGCAATGGAGAGGAGGGATGTCATGGTGTTTGTGAAAAGCAAAGAATGTATTCAGCGGTGTCAATTGCCATGTTGATTTCAATTGGGATAGTGTTGGGTGGCACCTTGCCGAGCTGCTGAGCTATTCATGTACAATCTGACTCAGCAGAATGTGGATTGCATCATAAGTAATCAAGATACTACCGACTCATTCCACTTATTGCTACATCATCAGACCACTCCACTCAGACAATTTCCACTCAGAAAACTCTACTTTCATGGCTCAATCTCACCCTCCACTTTCGATATTGGTTGGAACTCAACAGCTCAGGATCAGTGGGGATGCGCTGCCATCTGCTGAAGGTCAAGACGATTATGACATGGGCAGGGAATCGTCCCCAGAAAGTACATGCAGCTTTGGCATGAATGGATCGCCATCTCTGATAGCTCAGCATGACTTTGGAATGGGTGGGTCTCTGTCCCCAGTAGCTTGGCATGACTCTCGAATGGGCAGGTATCCATCCCCAATGGCTCCAGGTGGCCATGGGATGGCATGTGTGACTATTTGTCTCATTCCATGGGCTCTGTGTAGCCTACCATTTCTGTTTCTGACCTCACTGAACTCACATGTGGTCCTAGCCCTTCAACAGCAACATGTTGATGATTGTCATTGATCCATATACCACAGCTCTTGCCCTGCAGAGGCCTGGGTGATACCTTGCAACACTCCACACCTCCCAAATCCTTCTATATTTGGTTAAATTTTCCTTTTTTGGGTTTCTGGGGGGCTTGGCTTCTCAAAAAACTTTACAGGCAAGGTGGTGGGTGTGAGATAGGAACAGATAAGTGATAAGAATTGGATTCATCTGTAAATGCAATTAGGTGTTCAGTGTAATGTCTACCATGGATGTTTGCCTGCTGACTTAGGCTTCTTGGTGTGTGGCAATCCTAAGGGGACAGTAGTAATTGCAATTAGCCAGGCCATGGGGGAAGTGTGCAGGATGGGGGAACAGCTCTTCTCCTAAGCCTTGATACCCATGTAGGTCTTCACCTTAGGCAATGCCAATAGGTGGGGTGATGACAATATGAAGGTCATCCCAAGTATGGTGATCAATAATGTATAGTCAAAGGTATGGCTGAGTGACTCACTTGTTCAAGTACAGGTATACAGTGTAGTAGGTCATGTCAATGGGATATATGTCCACTGTCCACAAGGGAACTTGGGATAAGTCATGGGGGATCCCTGGTCTAAGGGGATATGCCAGACAACTCACTTTGAGGGGGAGATCCCTATAGAGAAGTGTATAAGTGGTGGTATTAGAAGAAGACCAAGATGCCATTCTTGGTCTTTGCAGTACTCTACTTATACAGTTATGTGCAGGCTTTCAAGTGCCTCCAAGAAGTACTAGCCAATAGCATAAGTAGAGTAAACCCTAGTACAGCTATCCTAGTATGAGTCACTATGAGTCGTGATCCGATTTGCTATCATACAACCTCTGTGTCATCATTGCTGCTACCCTCACCCTTGCCCTCTCTGCACCCTTGCTGCCTGCACCATCACCCTGTTGAGCGCAGAACTAACAAGCGAGGAGTAAAGCAAAGATGCTAAGTGACAAGTTACTTCAGAGGGTGAAGGAACTCTATATATTACTACTACACACCTAAGAGACAAGTTCTATAGAACGTCTGTGAGTAAAAGGTATAGTAGAGTAAAGAGGAAAGGAACTTACACTTCAGAGGGTGAAGGAACTCTGAAGTGTTGTAGTGTAAACAGCAGTCCTTTTATACAGGACGCTTAGCTAAGAATGGTCTGTGCGCACTGGTGACCCAAACACAATACATGTGGTCTGTGCGCCAGAGGGAGAAATGCCATTGGAGGGCAGAGAACAATAGCTGCCTAAAGCAGACAATACTGGTATCTTAACAATAAAGAACAATAAGAGCCATATATGACTCTGACAATAAAGATAAACAAAAGCGGTCTGTACAGGTCCGGAGTGTCCAAAACAGTCCATAAGGGACAGATACCATATTAAGTATGTGGGCTGACACAATCAGATCCCACGAGACATGTGACTTATGCAGTCGCGTCTCAACATCCCTCCATGATTGGGGCAGTCCATGATGTATAGTAGAGGTGTGTTAAAGTTGGAGCTCAGGAGTATGAAGCCTTGACTTATTGTATGCAAGATGATAATCTTTTCAAGAGCCATAATTTGTAGGCTCTCTAAGTCAAGATCCAACTCCTTCAGGGCTCTAAGAAGGGCTTTTTGTCGCTGTGTAAAAGACCCAAAGGAAGTCTGCAAAAGCTTCGCTTGTCTTTACAATAGTTCGACGTCTCTGAAGCCCCTTCTGTTAAACCTCTTGAAGATCAGAGAACATGATGTGCTTGTTACAGGACAATGTGACGTCCTTGTTGAGCGCAGATGATCGATGACCATTGACTGTGTGCTCAGCACGATGTTCCTGAATCCTCATTCTACACCATTCCTAGATCAGTGACCATTTTGTCAAAGGGTTCTCTGGGCAGTGACTTAGTAAGTCCATCTGCAACCATTTCCCCTGTAGGAGTACGTATCAGGTCTATGACCTTGTTTTCTACATACTCCCTGACTACATGGTGTTTGATCAGGATGTGTTTGGACCGTCTTCCAGTGACAGGGTTTAATGCTAGGTCTACAGCACCCTTGTTGTCACAGTGTAGGGGGATAGGGGAGGTAACCTCATACCCTAGTTCCCCAAGGAAGGTCGTGTACCACTGAGCTTGGTTTGACGCCTCAGAGAGGCTCATGTACTCAGCTTCTGTGGTAGACTGGGCAATGGTCTTCTGCTTTCTGGTGCACCATGAAATGGCTCCATTGGCTAGCAGGAAGACATAACCAGAGGTGGAGTGCATCTCTTCTTGATCTCCCCAAGAAGAGTCACAGTAGCCATGAAGGCCTTCTCCTCCTGAGCCATTCCCTCCAGCATAGCGTAACGCATAGTCCTTAGTACTGTTTAGGTATGCCAGGACATATTTCACTAGGCGTAGATGCTGTGGCGAGGGGTTGGAAGCAAATTGGCTAAGGTGTAGTGTTGGGGAAGTTTGGTTTGGTTCGGTTTGAGGCCATTTTTGCCAAACTGGAAACCAAACTGATTACATTTTGGCCAAACTGAAACCAAACTGAACCAAACTGATTCAAACTGCTCCAAACTGAACCAAACCGTTCCAAACCGATTAAATAAGCGCCCAAATAAGCGCCCACTAAGCGCCCAAATAATGTGTCAAATTGCTTACAAATCAGTTTGGTTTGAGTTTGGTTCAGTTTAAACCAAACTCAAACCATTTAAGACTTGATTTCAACTGAGTTTGAACCAGTTTTGGACCAATTTTGAACTAATTTTGAACCAAACTGAGTTTAAATGTGATTATTAAATGCTTGTTGGGCGCTTATTATGTAATCGGTTTGAAACAGTTTGAACTCAGTTTGGGACCCCCAAACTGGAAACCAAACCATTTAGCTTTTTTCAGAAAATCCCAAACCCCAAACCAAACTTCCAGTTTGGGTTTGGTTCAAACTGAGTTTGGATCGGTTTGGAACCAAACTTCCCCAACACTACTAAGGTGCGCAACAGCGAAGGATATATCAGGTCTGCTTCCAATCTGCACATACAGCAGAGACCCAATTATTTGTTGATACTTCTTGATTTCAGAAGTAGAGGCCTGATCGTCATTCTTGATCAAGTGTGCCTCAGCACCAGAGGGAAGAGGGGTATATACTGGGTTGGAATCTAACATTCCAAAGCGCTCAACCACATCGCAGATGTAATCTGATTGGTTGATTTCCATTGTGCAATTTGCACGGTCTCTGGTGATGTTAACACCTAGGTAAGACTGGATTTCACCAAGATCAGTCATCTCATATCAACTTGATAGAGATGCTTTCAGATCATTGATCTTTGGTAGGGAGCTCCCAAGTATAGTGATGTCATCTACATATAAGATCACGAATAGCGTGTCACCCCCCTCTTGAAGATGATACACATATACTCCTGCATCAGAGTACGTCCGTGTGAAACCTAGGTCACAGAGGACCCCATGGAATTGCAAGTTCCATGTGCGGGAAGCCTGTTTCAGGCCATAGAGGGCCTTTTGTAGCCGGCACACAAGGTGCTTGGAGCCAGCTGTGACGAAACCGACTGGTTGCTCCATATAGATTTCTTCCTCCAGTTCCCCATGAAGGAATGCCGATTTGACATCCATCTGGTGGATGTGCCAGTCTTCAAGCGTAGCTAGCGCAAGAAGGAGTTGTAGGGACTCGAAGCGGGCAACTGGGGAGAAAGTTTCATCAAAGTCCACCCCCTCTAGTTGGGTGAACCCTTTTGCCACTAGCCTAGCATGAAAGCGTCCATCTGCTTTCTTCTTAAACACCCATTTACACTTCACCACCTTCCTATTAGCAGGAAGGGGTTCGAGTCTCCAGACATCAAGCTTACTGAGAGCATCAAGTTCATACTCGCATGCTTCAAGCCAATCAGTAGCTTGGTCAGACTCCATGGCCTGCTTATACGTCTGGGGTTCCTTGTAGCCAGGAACTTCAGCAGCATTTAGCAAGTCCATCATTCCCAGCCTGCTACTACCCTGCACGAATTCATCGTCGTCCTCTTGTAGATAGCGAGGATTTGTGAATCGTACCCTTGTGCTCCGCCTGGGACGAATAGGCGAAGGTACCTGAGTGTTCCTTGGAGATCTAGGGGTTTCCCTAGGAGGAGACACTTCCCGATTAAAGTTCAGGGCAGGTATAGGCGCGGAGACTACCGGAGGCCTAACAGAGCGGGTGCGAGGGCGTGCAGGAGTAGTAGGTAGTGGGGCTTGGGAGGGGGGAGTGTGGTATATTGTCTGATCTGCTGGAGCAGGCGTGGTGTTTGGGGGTGTGAGAGGGGTGCTAGGCTGTTGGGTTGCTGCAGGTACCATAGGAGGTAGTACAAAGACTGGTGTAGTTTGTGGTACTGCAGGGGCAACAGCTGGTGTAGGCGGGCCAGGCACTACAAAGAAAATCTCACCACCATCGGTTCCCCTTGAAGGTTCACCGGAGGAGGGAGATGGAATGGGTGGTGTGGAGTGACGGGCCAGGTCACTCAGGGATGGGAAGGTGTCTTCATCAAATGTAACATCTCGTGAAGAGATGAAGCACTGGCTATGTCTATCCCAGAGTTTATAACCCTTTGATAAGGGTTCATAGCCCACAAACATGGCTTCCTTTGATTTAGGGTCTAGTTTGCGCCGGTTGTGTTCGGGTACATGATAGTAGGCTTTGCAGCCAAATACTCTAAAGTAAGAGACATCTGGGACTGTACCATCCCAGAGCTCTAGCGGAGTTTTCCACTGATTGGAACAAGTGGGAGTGCGATTGTATATATGTGCAGCAGTGTGAACTGCTTGTTCCCAAAAGCCGAGGCTAAGGCCTGCATGATGCAGCATGCTAGTGCCTTTTTCCATAACCGTATGGTTAAAACACTCGGCTCTCCCATTCTGTTGTGGAGAATAAGGCATTGTGAGCATATGCTCAATTCCTGCTTCCTCAAGTATGTGCTTCAAGTCGTTGTTGACATACTCACCACCACGGTCCGAGTGTAAGGATTTAATGGGTTTATTTAATTGTTTTTCAGCCCACGCCTTGTAGTGTAGGAAGGCGTCCTTAAACTGGTCTTTTGATTTCATAAAGATGATTACTGCAGCTTTGGAGTAGTCATCTATGAACGTGGCGAAGTATTTGTTGCCCTGAATAGAGTTGCTCTGCATGGGGCCAACAAGGTCACTGTGTACAACTTCAAGGGGTTCCTTGGCACGTTTAGAGGAAGGTGGGAAGGGTAGACGGGTAGATTTGCCGACTTCACAGCCATGGCAAAGTCCGTTTTCCACAGGGGAATCATCAATTTTGAGTCCTTTTACAGACTCTTGAGCATATCTCTTTAGCGCATCTTTGGACATATGTCCCATGCGCTGGTGCCAGACATCAAGGCTAGCAGATGCAGGTGCTTGGACTGAGTTTATGTAGTGTCCGTCTAGCCAATAGAGGCCAGAAGCCTTGTGTCCTTCCGCAATGGTTTCCCCATTGTGCCTAATGGCAAAGGATGTAGCATCAAAGCTAACTATAGCACCCTTTTCTGCTAGGGCACTGGTGGACAGGATACGCGAATGCGTGTTGGGGAGATGGAGCACATTTGATATTTTGAGGTTGAAACCTCGATTGGTGCAGATAGTAACTGTACCTGTACCCACACTCTTGAGTAGAGAGCTGTCACCGAGGACTTCAACACCTTTGTGAGGAGTATAGGTGTCATAGTCCTCAATGTGTGGGGTAAAATGTGCTGATGCTCCACTGTCCATCATCCATCTTGACGCTATTTGAGTGTGGTATGCACTCATCATGTAAAGGGAAACCTGAGGTACCTCATGTACCTCTTCTATTTTGCCAGAGCCATTGACTATAGTAAATAGTCGACTCTTTGGTACAGGTATGCTATTGGCTGCAGCAAACCTGTTTGCCAGAATAGAGTCCAGCGCCTCAGATATAGTATTCTGAGCAGCTTTCCCTCACTGCCCAGCCCTCCCTTTCTTAGCATTCTCCTGGTCCCGTTTGAGTTTATAGCAGTCTGGTTTTTTATGACCAGCCCACTTACAGTAATGGCAGATTATGTCCGGAGACACAGAGCTGCCCGATGCCTGCGACACGTGGTCTCGTGGAGGCGAGTGGGTTTTGATGGGGGCTATCTTGGTAAAAGATGCCGGGGGACCAGAGATACGGGATTCCTCATTGATGAACCTATTGATGAGGTCCTGAGGTACGAGATTGGCAGGGGGGCCAGAGGCGAGTATGGTTCCTGCTATGGTGCTGTAGGAGGGGGGTAGCGCGTCTAATAGTATAAAGGACATTTGCATGTCCGAGACGGGCATCCCATTCTCCACAAGGGTGTTCCTCAGGTCCAACATCTTTTGGAATTGAGGTAGGAAGGGGCTACCTTCCTGAAGCTTGGTATTTGCCAAGCCCACCCACAAATTGAAGGTGGCCATAGAGCTGACCTGACCATAGAGGGAGTCCAGCTGCTGGTACTTGTCATGGACGCTAGGGTACAGCACCATAGACTGAATACTGGAGAGGACCTCCGATGTCACCGATAAAAACATGAGGCCAGTGATGACCTCTTCCTGTTTCTCCCACATGGCCATCATGGCCAGGCCTTCCTGGGTGGGGCCTGTGGGACCTGCAGCCACGGCAGGATGCTGGGGGACGGGGCCCACATCTGAATGGGTGAGGTGGCGCCTACACCCATTCATCAGCATGAGGGAGGAAAAGGTCGACGACCATGTCTGCCAGTTGGTTCCATCCAACTTGGCAAGGGTGACGGACGGAGGGAAGACAAGGTGGAAAGACATTTTTGAGATGTTTGTATAATCTGGTTCTGAGGAGCAGTCAGAACCAGCCCAGATCTTGGTAAGGGAAGATAGAGTCCAGCCATAGGAGCGCTATAACTCCATAACACATAAAGTGTCATGCCTCAAGTTTGTGCGACTTGGTTTATACTATAGTAGTGGAATCATTTTTATGATGGCTGCCTTATACTGTAGTCTCCTAGGCCCAAATTTTACTGAGGGCGGATAGTCATGCGCGACACCGTAGGTTTCAAGCAAGAAGGATCAGAGGAGCATTGTCCGGCGAAGGACACTCCGAGTCCATCTCTAGCCTAGTAGCATGAAGGCTGGGGCTATCCAAGTACTACAGTAAAGGGTAGCACCCTAGAGAGGAGCCAACAGCGAATTCCAGAAGTGATGATAGGGATCAACTCCCATAACAATCACGACTGTCGTCTGTGGAGTCTCTAGAACAGACCGTTAAGGGTCTTGGTACTAAGTAACTAGAATAGTGATACATGCCATGCAGTGAATCCTGCACAAGGGGAGCGAATACTTCTCCTGGCAGAGGTCTACTCATAGCTACTATGTAAATACCATTATAGTATAGTAGCGTCTCCTAGTTGTATCAGAGGGAAGGACTTCTGGGTTTGACTATTAACCAGGCCTTCACACCCCTTAAAGTGACCCAGGTATTAACCAAGTATCACCCAACCATTTGAGAGGCATATAGCCGCAAGGGTCTTCCCCTCTTGGCCTATGAAAGCACTTCCAGACAAAGACCGGGTAAAGAAGATATAGTAGGGGTAGTGCGCACAGAGGAATTTGAGGTCACAGTAGGACCTCTCATGAGAACCTCCTTCAGAGGCTAGCCAAAATGGCACATGACAAAGTCATGGTGGACGAGAAAGGATGTGTCGAATAAAAGATGGTAGAGGATGCTCACTGAAGGTGGTGAAGTCGACAAAAAAATGTGGTCGGCTGAGAGAGCAAGGTGACACAAGTAGATCTGTGATAAAAAATGGCAAGTTAGTTATTAGGCGTCAGGGCCCATAACCTGTTGAGCGCAGAACTAACAAGCGAGGAGTAAAGCAAAGATGCTAAGAGACAAGTTACTTCAGAGGGTGAAGGAACTCTATATATTACTACTACACACCTAAGAGACAAGTTCTATAGAACGTCTGTGAGTAAAAGGTATAGTAGAGTAAAGAGGAAAGGAACTTACACTTCAGAGGGTGAAGGAACTCTGAAGTGTTGTAGTGTAAACAGCAGTCCTTTTATACAGGACGCTTAGCTAAGAATGGTCTGTGCGCACTGGTGACCCAAACACAATACATGTGGTCTGTGTGCCAGAGGGAGAAATGCCATTGGAGGGCAGAGAACAATAGCTGCCTAAAGCAGACAATACTGGTATCTTAACAATAAAGAACAATAAGAGCCATATATGACTCTGACAATAAAGATAAACAAAAGCGGTCTGTACAGGTCCAGAGTGTCCAAAACAGTCCATAAGGGACAGATACCGTATTAAGTATGTGGGCTGACACAATCAGATCCCATGAGACATGTGACTTATGCAGTCGCGTCTCAACACACCTCTCTCTGCATCACTGCCACCTGCATCTTGTCCCTTCCCCTGCATCACACCCTTTGCCACCACTACTACACTACTGCCTTCCCTCACCCTCACTGCCCCTTCCACCTACACTCTGTGCCCCTCTACCTCTCCTTTGCCACCTTGCACATCTCATGCATGCTCTCTCATCCCCCCTCATCCCCCCCTCCCCTTGCCATCTCATTGTCTCACAATCACATGACATGATGCATAAGTGGTTTCCATTTCTGGACTGTGCCTCATTTCTGGTGAGCTGGCTGCCAGCTCACAGTGCCAGCAAAATCATCTATGTGCTGGCACTTGCACATCCCTCAGAAAATAGTTAGAAAATACCAGTTTGTATGATATTAGTGTTGGGGAAGTTCAGTCTCAGACTGATCCAAACTCAGTTTGAACCCAAACCCAAACCGTTTAATCAGTTTGGGTTTGAAAATTCTAAAAAAAAATTGAACCACTCAGTTTGCAGTTTGAGCCCAAACTGATACCAAACCATTTAAGAAAAATTATTAAAATCTATTTAAAATTGTTGAATAATTGCTCAATAAATGGTTTGTTTTGGTTTGAACTGAGTTTGAACTCAGTCTGAACCAAACTGAACCAATTAAGAAGGAATTTTAAATGCCTTTTTTTAATCAGTTTGAATTGGTTTGGAATGGTTTGGTTCAGTTTGGTGAAAATTAAATGGTTTGGTTTCTGGTTTGGCCCAAACTGGCCCAAACCAAACTAAACAAACCAAACTTCCCCAACACTATATGATATAAAAGACCCACAGTTTACTTTGTATTTCTGCATCTCAGTCTCCCTGAATACCAGCAATCAAGTTCCCACTCTTTTGGTCTGCAAGACCCCTGCTTTCCCACTTAGTCAGTGACCCAGACTGGCATCACATTTGGACCACCTGCTGGAGCATAACACATTGCCTCTGGTCCCTTTAGACTGCTGTCACACACCCTTGCACAACCTCTCTTTACCCCTTTCTCTTCCCCTCCCCCTTTTCCCTCTCTGGGTGAGTTGCACAGGTCTCCTATTTGTATGTAGTTCATTCCTAGGTACAAGTACATGTATATAGCCTTGTTGCAAATAGATCCTTATTGATACTGCTTGTTGATGCCCCTAAGATAAGCCCTCAAGTCCTCAACTGGTCTGGCTGCCTCCTCTTCCTCCAGCTCTGCTGTTTCATCCTCCTCTCTAAGCCCTTCAGTGAAATTGAGTTCCCTTTTATACTTTGCCTGAAACTTGAGTATCTGTAAGGCTTCCATGTAGTCTGACTTAAGGTGATTCCTCCTGGCTCTAGCTGTCTCCTTGCTTGCTGAGAAGGCACACTCACATGGTACTGAAGTGGCTTGAATGGGGAGTAAGTCCATGGCAAGCTTGAAGAGTGTTGGCCACTTTTTCTGATGTTCCTGCCATTCCAACCACTGTCAGTACTCTCTAACAAAATGGTTCATTCTACACACCTCCCAGAACTCAAGAATATTGGCATATTTGGCTGGGGCTGCTAGATAGTCATCAAGTTCATCTTCTAAGGTATCTGCCTGTGATCTGTAGGTAGGCATTGGGCCAATACCAAGGCTTGTGTTGGGATTCAGCCTGGAATGGACACAGTCCGGCAAACCGAGGCTAGACCGACATATTAGATAATCGTAGCATTATCATAGTTAAACGGTTATCAACGAATAATATTTGTAAGCAGAGGAGTAATACACTCTCCTCTGGACCTCCACACTCGTACATTGTTCACCTATTCAGCTGCTCACTGCCATAGATCTCTACAGGTTATGGGCCCTGGCATAGCCAGGTGAACTTGTACACCCAATATATTCCATTTTCACATCATATCTCTGGGCACATATTAAAGCCCCTATCTCGCGCAAACACATAACCAGAGTCGATACCCTCCGAGTGAGGACACCTGATGACATGGGCATCCAGGGAGTCCAAAGCGCAAGAAAATTGACCAGGTGCGAGAACATTTAAACACCCTTTATTATTACCCCCTATTTCTATAATCGACATGACTTCGATTCGAGGACGCTGGGTAACCAGCACTCCAGAAGTCCAAGATGCAAGAAAGCATCCAGCATGGCTGGATGAAGCAAGCATCTGGGCATCTCTAACGTGTAGGCCGGGACAGCTTCCAGAAGTACGCATAAAGTGCTGTACTCGTTTGCGACTCCCATGCCCCTATGCAACCCAAATGTCCTGTCATCGAGGATACCTCGACGGCAAATATGAAATGTACTATGACGTCAGAAGAAGGCTGCAGCAAGGCCACTAGCGTAGTGCTGCAAGGCATGTATCTGCGCAAGTAAGCGCAACAGCCCCGTGAACGTCGCGGGGAAATGTACAAGTCCATACCATGATATCATGCACAACTGATTATTCCGTGACCTCACAGAAGAGTACAGCATGCGCATAAATATCACGTACATACGTCAGGGGAAGCATACGACATTATGCTATCATGCACGACTAATGATTCCGTGACCTCACGGAAGAGTACAGTGTGCATATAAATATTGCAAATATCATGCACATCCACGGACGAGTGGAGCATCACAAATATACCTCTATATTGAGCATGTCTATCAGCGTGAGCCTGACACTGTGAATATCATGGGCAGACTGATCTGCAAGACGACGTCCGACACTGCGAATATCACAGGTGGACTGGGCTCCATAATGCAACGACGTCTATGTGACACGTTCCGAAACAAATATATGTCACCGAGGACACCTCGACGAGTGCCGTGAAATCCCTGAGTGCACTGAGACACCGTGAATATCTATTTGCCAACCATACTTCGGCGTACCACAATTCTTGTGCAACATCGTCTTCGCGTGTAAAACCCCCTTATTGCTCGAAATGAGCGAGAAACATGTGGGCAATAGCCCAGCGCGAAGGACCACCGTGAAAGTCACGGAAAATTGATGCGCATGTTCGCAAGCACGAGAAATACAGCCATAGGCCAGCGTTGCGCAACTTGCACAAGCAGTTCGAGGCAACGGGCAAGATTCTGCCCAATGCCAAGTACGCATCGACCTGAAAAGGATCGTTGCCGCTGCCAGTGATATAGGCACTGAGATGCACAAGAATATTGTAGCGGTGTGACTGCCGTGCTACGCCAAGTCAAGTGAGAGATGTAGTGAACTGTAAGGGAGCACACTCAACCTAACGCGGAGACAAGTCACGTGCTAAATGTACAGTCACAGTGGAGGGGACAGGAACGTGGAGCCTTTATTCAAGGACTCAAACTGTTGGTGATCACACTGTGGCACGCTGAGTGGAGAACCAAGAGGACAAGTTAACATTGGAGATGTAGGGAGGTACAAGGGGAATACGCACCTGAGTGGAGAACCAAGAGGACAAGTTGGTTCCACTCAGGACACTACAGGAGGGTTTATATACACTACTGGAGCTGAGCTTGAACTGAGTCTAAACACTATTACTAAGTGTACAGTAAGACTCCATGACTCAGGAGCTGATGCGTCGTGTCTATTATTAGCGCTTATCTATTGTGCTGACTGAGGCACTAGTCATCGCGCTTACGAGCGGCTCCACTTTGCTGAGTAAATCCTAATACAGCGAGTAAGCGTAAACTACTAAGCCTGGGCTAGATCCTTCTAGACTCTTCCAGAACCTTCCAGAACCTTCCAGAACCTTCCATCCTTATCTACCAATCATATGAGTCCGTATGCATAAGGGATACTAATCCCACGGTCACGTGCACATGGTGGCAAACACATGTGACTAACGAATACCTCTGTACTTCGGCCCTTTATATCTTTACCGTATAAATCCATATAAATACAGAAAAATAGGGAAAATAATACACATCCGTGACAAATTTGTTGAAAAACTATAGAAAGTACATGTGCACACGGGCGGTAGCTAAACCAGACCCGATAGTGGAGCACATGAAAGTCTTCCCACGCGCGGATGGCAGCCAAGCCAGATCCGATGGCGAGGAAGAGTTCTCCCTATTAAGGAGACAACCTGAATGCAGGTAACACGTCCAGTCCACGATGATGACGCGCGGGCCCATTGAGCCCATAACTTTCCCACAGAGGAAAAGTTCTCCCATAGGGAGACAATGTCATACCTGAAAAACGTCCAAAGCATGTAAAAGATACGCTATGTTGGCGTGGTATGACAATACCTGAAAACCAACGGGAGCAAAATGTGCTACACCGTGACCTTCAGGATTACCGGTTCTGTCCAGAGAACAGAAATAAAAATGCCAGTGATGTCTGTGAAAACGGATTAAGGCCGTAAACGCAGCAAAGTAAAGTACATTCCCTAAGAGGGAAAGAGCAGTAATGCTGCTTTGAGAGCTTAGTTGGTCGAAATGACCAATGAGACGCTGAGGCCAAGGTCCAGCGGAAGATATTGTCAGCACCGTAACACGTAAACGCGTGACAAACTTACCTCTCTAAATTTCTGTTTTTCCGATTCCATCTCTTCGCCCAACCCGATTGTCGTGATCGCGCCGAATACACAGTGTGAGGGGGAGTTGGAGAAATCAGTAGAAATGGAACACCCTGTCCATTGGCATACCACATATCATACGATCGGTACACCATACGATCAGCGTCCCATACGATGCACACAGCCTAGGCATGATCCCTGGGAAAGATCCAGTGGGCAGCAGCATGGAGAGGAGAAGAGGTGAGGAAAAACTCACCAGTCAACAAAACCACACAAAATGCGAGGTGTTTGCACGGACTTTTGCCAGTGTTCTCCGATATGGAGGGCGAGGTTCATGCTGCGCACCCGACAGAGACGCTCGGGGACGAATATTTCCCGAGTGGACAGCTGTCATATTTGCCAGCATGACACAGATGGTGATATGCCAATGCCGCACTGAGCAGAGGAATAACTGGGGAAGAGATTCACCCAGCATACCTCAAAGACTCAGATATTCGTTGACCTGAATAATGTCACATCCAATATACACT
The DNA here is from genome assembly GCA_021527775.1 of Lactarius sanguifluus. Taxonomy (NCBI): domain Eukaryota; kingdom Fungi; phylum Basidiomycota; class Agaricomycetes; order Russulales; family Russulaceae; genus Lactarius; species Lactarius sanguifluus. The sequence goes on from JAKEYF010000091.1 coordinate 73,987, forward strand.
GCACCTGGACGCTGGACCCCGTGAACATCACAGGAAGATTGATAAGATTGAGTTACTTACTTGATGGGAACTGCACGTAACATCTTCTTCACGTGTGTATAGTCCCCTACAGTTCAAGATGAGCGATAATGTCCATAACATATGGGCAATAGCCCAGCGCAGGTGAGACAAATGACCATGGGCTATGTAGATACATTCGACGGCCCCATGGATCGTGTGCAGTATGTGCGCATAGCGCAACCGTCAACTATAAGTTGATGGAAACACGAATCACGCAGCTCGATATGAGTGATAACAAAATCAGTCATGTATATGAATGGACCCAATTTGGTGATGTACTGTGACTGAATAAATATATGCCAGAATGCTGGCAATATGCACAACTCGATGCCGCGGATGTGGTGATGGCCCAAATAAACTGCCTATGAGCAGCTTGCAGCGATGGGTAATACATGCCCGACGCCAAATGTTGTTGCTAAAACGAGCACAACTTATATCCCTGCCAAACTTGTTATACCAAGCCAGCCAGTCATCGGGATGCGTGTGACAGACGACACACCGTAAAGGCCCTGAGGCCCACATAAAGTCCTGCTGCAGATGCCCAAAAGTTGAGGCAAAAAGCGGCGAGATGTGGATTGGGAAGGCAGCGACATGAGTGAAAGTGGTGCATAGCGCCGCACAGGCAGGATACAGAAACACCCGATCTTGAGGCATATGGGCCGAAAAGAAGACGCTGAGGAGCAGGAGAAAGTCCTGACATCCCAGTGTACGCGGCTGAAATGGCTGCAGATCGTACGATTTTGAAACGATCTTGTCTCCATTCAGAAATATGTGGTCACATACCACAGAACGGATGACGAACCAGACACATCCAAAGGATGATCGACGTTGGTTCAATATCAATGTCACGTTGACAGAAAAGGCCTAAATGGCCATGCCCAAAACCACAGAGCTGTAAGGGCAACATCTTGTCAGTGACTGTGCACGGGCAACTCACCCGATATAGTTCCCCACGCACGCACAGGCAGTAAAAAAAGTGACCTGGAAGTGCAGAAGGAGGAAACTCCCAAGGGGAGACTGTGATGCATGTAACAGACACGGCGCACACTCTGCAAAAACGGATAAAAGGCCGTAAATGCAGAGAAAATATAGGACCTACTTCTGAAACTGTCCTCCAATCATCCTTCCAAAGGCCATCAAAATCATGCCCAATGTGCCGCGTGAGGGGGAGTTGACAGGAGAGCACGCAGCCATGGGCACAAAAGGTCGAAAGGCCAACCCACTGGGCAAGCCAACAACAAAGGCAACACCTGGTTGTGACAGCTCAAATAAGTCGGAGAACATATGACATAACATATGACATACCATTTCCTCCACCATAAATCCCAAAAAATGATCTCCACATGTGCAGTGGGGAATGGGAGAAGCATCTGATGAGATGCGTGACACAAGCCTGACAAGGCACCTCAAGGAGGTAATGTGTCTGCGAAAGAGAGGAAAACCTAAAAATGGTCCTATACAAACAAACATTCAGCGTAAAGGGAAGTGAAGAGCTATGATAGCATTACAGGACAGTCCCAAGCTCGATCCTGAGCCAAAGGCAAAGGCGAGCTTCGCCAAGCTTCCCGAGCCAAGGGCTAATACATTGAAAATGGAAATGTAAAAGCGTGAAAATTTCACGCAAAGGTAGAGAAGGAACCAAACCACAATTTGATGGTAGCTTTTTCCTTCTACCAGAAGGTTTTTTGACGCACCCATCACGTTCCTTCCGCCATGCAAACAATATTATTCACCTGAGACCTACCCTCTGTTTGAGGGGGAGTGTTGGGATTCAGCCCGGAACGGACACAGTCCGGCAAACCAAGGCTAGACCAACATATTAGATAATCGTAGCATTATCATAGTTAAACAGTTATCAACGAATAATATTCGTAAGCAGAGGAGTAATATGCTCTCCTCTGGACCTCCACGCTCATACATTGTTCACCTATTTGGCTGCTCGCTGCCATAAATCTCTACAGCTTGCCAAAGTGGCTTGCATGTCAAATGTTTCAAGAGGTAGAGGGGGTACAGCTGATCTAGTAGGGGCTCTATGTTATGATTTTTCTTCTTCATGACTACAGACCTTGTATCCTTTCCCTTATCGTTATCATTTGATCACCCCATACTTCTGAGGCCATTCTACCTATAATCTGATGTTCCCATTGTTTCAACTCTTATCTCACACCCAGCACAAGACCATAAGGAAGGCCAGTTTTATGACTTTTAGGAACTGCTGATGCCTTCTCATGTCCATGTGGCTCCACATAAATCATGCATTACTTTTATAGACTATCCCTTTGTTAGCTCACTAGGACCCATATCCTAGGATCATCCCATGTGTTTGTCATTGACAAACACCATGTACTTGTATATAAGTTATATGCTACTTAGCATGTATAGTCGACTTGACTTCTTGTGTAATACCACACCACTGTTGACTCTCATGACCCTGATGTTGACTTGCACCTTTGCTTGAGTCCCCTGTTTGCTCACCTTTACTCTTGAGCCCCCTTTCCTGCTATTACTCTTGTGTCTGAGGAGACCAAGTAGTACTTGTCTACCATCAAACTGAGACTTAACTGTCTCACTCCATCAGCAAACCCTGGGCTGCCTCAGAAATTCCTGTAGTGATGGTAGAGACTGTAGATGTCATAGATGTCATAGTTATTTGGTAGTAGATTGGTAGAGACTTGGTAGGGACTTGGTAGCAAACCCCAAACTACCTGATAGGCATGGTCGAGACTGTAGATACTGTAGATACCATAGTTATTTGGTAGTAGATTGGTAGAGACTTGGCAGTGTGACCAGAAATTAAGCTAGAAATTTGGTAGACATGGTAGAGACTATAGTATGTGTTGCAGATATCATAGCTATTCAAGATTGGTAGTTGATTGGGACATCTGGTAGCAGACCTGTTGAGGCGCATCCTGGGACTAACTGAACCCAGAGATTGGTCTGGCAGCGAGAGGTCAAGCATACATATTAGTAAGCTACAGACACGCGCATGTACAAGTATGGACAGGCAGCGAAATAGGAGTGTCCGCTCTCATCTCTACCACCACCCTCTGATCCCTACTTGGGATATTCCTTTGTGAATCATAAAAGGTTATGGGCCCTGCCCTTAACTAAAGGGCAGACTATCTTGAGGGCTTGTACCACATAACAACTTCACATATACAATAAACACTGTGCAAACCCATACTACCCCTATCTCCCCTATCCAATATGTCTGAAGCCAACACAAGTGCGAATGTTGCTGCTGTTCATGACTGAGACCTGGATGATTTACACACATGGAATAGTCCAAGTGGAGTAAGCATCCAGAAAATAAAAAGCCCTGAGACTGTGGCGATGCAGAGGATTGGCAAGCTGCTAGAAGAGTCTAACTGGAACCTCTGGCAGGAACGCATCCGACGAATGCTTGACCTCTATGGTATCAAGCTTTATCTAGACGGTCTCATGGAGTGCCCTAAAGATCCAGAGGGCGCCAGCAATTGGGCATATAATGATAAGTTTGCTCAAGCCGTTATCGTGAACAATGTCTCTGAGTCACAGATGGTGCACATAATGAAATACCATAACGCGTGCCAGATGTGGGGAAGCCTCACTGCTGTGCACGAATCCAGAGGGCTGGAAACGATGGCAGCCATCATATGGACCCTAATTCACACAAATGCTGAGGAAGGATGTGACATTGCCGAACATCTCAATAAGCTTAAAAGCTATTGGGAGAAAATCAATTGTTTTAATGACAAAGACTTCCACGTTTCGGATCCCTTCTTTAAAGCGATCATTTCGACATCTCTGCCATATTCATGGGACACTTTCATGCTACCTTACATTGGTGGAAGAAAAGGAGTCGCCCCAGGCGATCCAAGAGCAGTTGATTCACAAACATTTATAGGTATCATCATGGAAGAGTACAAGTGTCATCAAATTCGTGCTGAAAAGTACAAGTTGACGAATCAGGCATCTACCAGTGGACGATGTAACCTCATGAGTCAGATAGGACTGGCATTGATGAGTATGCGCAGGAACCCAAACAAGCACTGTAATAACTGCAAGAAGTTGAATCACAAAATGGAGGACTGCCAACACCTAGGCAAGCCCCGCTGTGACACTTGTGGTAAATGGGGGCACATAAAGAGAGATTGTTGGAATAAGTTGAACCTGAAAAGGAAGAGTGACGAAGAAAATACAACAAGCTCCAAGAAGAGCAAAGGTGATTGTACCAATGTGGCCGATGAAAGCAACTTGTCAAGGGAGAGTCAGGAGGTGGTATTGCCTAGCAAGAGTCAAGAGGCGGCATCACCTACTATAAAGGATGAAGAAATGCAGAGTCACCTTATCCATGTAACCAATGAACAGCTGCAGGACAATGAGTCGCTGTTCCTGGACAACGAGGAGCTTCCACTAACGTTCTACAAGTTGTCGCTGGATGAACCTATGGAGGAGAGTCAGCGCTTCTCCATGGATAACGAAGACTGTTTCATGGGACCAATTGATCATGATTTCCACTGTTATGAATGGTTAGCAGATAGTGCGACAACGTCGCATGTTGCAAATCAGCGTGATATGTTCACTCACCTTGAACCTGCACCCGGTAAGACCATGGCAGGAGTGGGCGACACACACATAGCAGTTGAGGGACACGGCACTATCAAACTGACGTCTCGATTTAACGGGCGCAACCATGTCTTGCGACTCACTGACGTACTATATATTCCAAGCAACAGGAATAATTTGATATCCCTCGGATGATGGGATAGCACTGGTCGAAGTTACACCTGTCTCAGAGGCATGCTCAAACTGATTACAAAGCACGGAAAAGTCATCATGGAAGGGAGAAAAATCAAAAATAACTTATACAAGATAGATCTCCAAGTCCATGACATGACTATCCCCCGAGACATGCCAGTGACCTTCTCCACAACTGAGGGAACAATGACCTGGGAAACTTGGCACAAAAGGTTCGGACACGTAAGTTACAGTGGCTTGCAAAAGTTGTTGGACAAAAACCTAGTTGAAGGTTTACGAGTAGATGAAACGTCACCGAAACCAGACTGTCGCGTGCACCAAAGCCAAACAAACTGTGGAACCGTTTAATAAGAAGACAGACAGGTCTACCATACCTGGTCAACTTTCCCACATAGATGTATGGGGGAAGTATGATGTCGTCTCTATACACAGGCATCAGTATTATGTTTTAATAATGGATGATGCTGCATGGTATCTCACAATCCACCTCCTAAAATGGAAGGATGAGGCTGTGCAAATGGTGAGAAATTACCTAACACACCTGATCACACAAGGGAGGAATCCATGGGCAATACGAGTTGACCATGGAAAAGAGTTCGTGAACAAAAACCTAGCATCAGCAATTCTTGGGCCTCTACCATAGTACTACTGTAGTGCCTACAGTGGCCACAGTGACCCATAGTGCCCCATAGTGCCTGTAGTGCTGGTAGTGACGTCTATGTTCTGCAGTAGCACTACTGTAGTTCTACCATAGCCTCCCCTACTACCATAGTCCCACCATAGTCAACCCTTCTACCATAATCCTACCATAGTCTACCCTTCTATCTAGTGTTTGAAAGTCCAGTCTGGTCCGGTTTTTTACCTAATTTGGGTAAGACCGGGACTGCAACTGGTCTACAATTTCTCAGCTGGGCACAAAAACTGGACCGGACCGTGTGAGACCAGTCTCTGTCAGTTGATTTGCAGTCTTTGGACCAGTCATAACCAGTCCCTTCACTAACTGGTCTACAGCCGGTCTGCAACTGGCCTATAGCTATTCTATCATACTATATAACTCATTGTAGTATTTCTTTTCTTCTAAATAATTACATGTGATTATTACTGTAGTACACTGTCTACCAAATCTAATCCATCTGTCGTCGTGCCACAGCGCCGCATCAGTGTCATGGCGTCTCAGCGCTGTGTTGGTGTCATGGCATCTTGGCGCTGTGTTGGTGTTGTGGCGTCTCGGAGCTGCGTTGGTGTCGTGGCACCCCGGTGCCGTGTCGGTATCACAGCGCCATAGCGCTGCATTGCCATCGTAGCGTCGTGGCACCATACTTGCGAGGTGGTGACGACCTATCAAAAAACCTAGAGAAAAAAAACATTGTATTAGTTAGTAAAAGGATAATGGCCCACACATGAAGCGGTCCGCCACGCGCAGCGCTATCAGAATCCCTATACACACACAGAGGTGTAAGTAAGGCGAGTGAGTGAGAGGGTGAGGGACAGTGCACGGTAGGACTTGCATGTCATGCTGTTTGTCAGCGATTGTTGCATCTGAGCTTGCATCCAAGTTGTCTGTTGCATCTGTCATCTGAGTTGTTGTCAAGTTGTTGTCGTTGTCATTTGGTGTTGGCATGTCAAGTCGTCGTTGTCATCATTTGGTGTTAGCATGTTGCCCTCAGGGTTGCCTTGCCATCGCTAGCCTAGTATTGTTGGTTGCCAGCCTTGTTGTCTTCACCCCACCATTGTCATGCTAGTGGTCGAGTTGGACAATCCATGGTTGAATCGTTGCCGCCACCTTGGGTATGTGGTGTTGATGGGGTCGTTGATGCTGTTGTTACTGTCCCCGAGTGACTTGGCGGAGTATGCTACTAAGTTAGTAAGCCAAGCCACATTTCCTAAAGCATGCTTTCGATGGCCCGGGGAGATTGCTGGCTTCATTCTCACCTTACTGACTGTGCCATCCCGCAGTCTGGTTCCTTCACTCATTCTCGCAGGTAAGCACATGTTATTTTATTTCCTTCTGCTCAATCTCAGGCTGCAGATATACTTCATCCAGAGAAGACAGCGTCATGCCGCTGCTGTTGCCACCACCAGGAAACCCGCTGCCAATGACGATGTCTGTCCTCGACTCCCCAGCTGGCTCTCCTTGGCTCTCTGGGATGTGAGTGGCTGCCGTGGCTCGCTGTGTCTCGAGCTTGCTGACAACGCCCATCCTTGACTCTCCAGTTGGTGAGTGGCTGCCAGGCTCGCTCGGTCTCATCTACATCATCAACGCAGAACTGGCCACAATTACAACACCGGTAGCAGTGACGACGGTGACTACGACAAGGGTCGACCGCCACAACAGCGGAACAATAGTCAATGGCAAGGCAACGACAATAATGGTAAGATGACGACGACGACGACATCAAGACATGATTACAACATCAAGACGACCACAACAACATCAAGACGACAATGACAGCAAGACAAGATGATGGAAGCCGACAACAACAACAGCAAGACGATTTCCACAGTGACGACTCGGACAATGCCAATGCGACATGTTTGTTCAAACAACTTGGACGGTGAGCACTGCAGTGGGCAAGGCAGTGGCATTACTAGTAGCTAGTATAGATACTTACTCAGGCTGTAATAATACTTATGTTTGCTCAATTTCATGCGAGAATACAAATATGAACAATGTCTGCAAGAAAGAGAAAAGACCAGTTGAGACTGGTTGAGACCAGTCTTGCATCGGTCTACTGAATTTCGGAAACACAACGAGACCAAGACCAGACTGCAGTTAGCAGTCTTGATCGGTCTTAATAATTTCCAGTCCAGATCAGTCCGGGTCTGGTCCAGTCTCAGTCTTTTTCCAGTCTTGAGACTGGACTTCCAAACACTACTTCTATCATATTCTACCCTTCTACCATATTCCTACCATAGTCTACCCTTCTATCATAGTCCTACCATAGTCTACCCCACTACCATAGTCTACCTTACTACCATAGTCCTACCATAGTCTACTCTACTACTACCATAGTTGTCTCATAGTTGTCTCATAGTCACTCCATAGTTGCCTCATAGTCACTCCATAGTAACTCATAGTCATTTCAGCCAGACAACATTTCATGCAAAATAAATTAAAGAGTTATACTGTATATTTGAGTTCACACAACTACTATAATACAATAATACAAGAGGATGGGGGCCAGGTGCCACAGCAATGGGTTGGTGGGATTGTGAAGGGGTTGCGTGCCAATGCCAGTGTCGACGTGGCAGTGGGGGCTGTGTTGACGTGGCAGTGGAGGCCAGGTCGACATGGTGGTGGGAGGGGACTGTGTTGACGTGGTAGTGGGGGCCATGTCGATGTGGCAGTGGGGGGGCCTGTGTTGACATAGTAGTGGGGGCCGGGTCAACACGGCAGTGGGGGGGCCCGTGTCGACATGGCAGTGGAGGCCAGGTTGACGTGGTGGTGGGGGGGGGACTGTGTCGACGTGGTAGTGGGGGCCATGTCAACACAGCAGGGACCATGTCGACGTGGTAATAGGGGCCAGGTCAACGTGGTGTTGATGCTGGTGAGCTCGATTGGGTAGGGTGGTGGTGGCAATGGTACCAGTGGGGGGGGGGGGCGTCGACATGGTGGTGGCAGCCGTGTTGAGACGCCACCAGTGTGGTGGGGTCGAGGCAGGCAGCATTGGTGTCATGTCGTAACAGGACTGACGGTGGCCATGTTGAGGCAGCAGCAGGGGTTGAAGTGATGGCAGCCATGTCGAGACAGCAGAGCGTCGCAGCCATGTTGAGGTCGCAGGTGGTCGAGGGGCGGTGGGTGTGGGTGCCGTGGTTTTAGGCTGCGGCCACTTGCGAGTCCTGCATCAGTCATGATGAGAAACAAAAGAAAAAAGAAAAAAAAAGAAAAAGAAAACATATCTGAGTGGGCCAAGTGCCGCGAGATGACAGTGACTGTGTGCACACAGGTGAGGCGAGTGGAGAGGTGAGGTTGGGTGCTCGCAAGCTGTGAAGTACTCCGGGGTTGCGAAGGGGATGACATGGCCACTGACCTGCAGCACTGCACTGATTAGAGACAAAGGGGGAAAGGGAAAGAAAAAAAGTACCTTATTTGCATCTTCATTCACGTCTTCATTTGCGTCTTCGTGTTTGTGTGAAATGGAAGGGAGGAGGCCAAGGAGGAGGCAGAGGTGGAGGAAAGTGGGCGTTCAGAAATTTGAACACGAGTGGCGCACATGCCACAAATTAAACTTCTGCCTGGAAGTTGCCCAGATTGCAACCACAATTTTTGTCTAAGTTGTGGCACCCCTGAGCACCAATTCGAGTCGGAAATACATCTGCCTGGACACCAACCCTGGCATGAATACACTGTGTATTGTTGGACTGGTTTCTCAGGGGCTCTTCCCATTTTTGGCTCTCCCACTAGTCTCCTTTATGTAATCAATGAGATGTCTTTCTTGAATTCAGGGAGGTGTGAGGTGCTGAAAGCGGGCGCGCAGGCTTCTGCACGGTTCCAAATTTCGTACAGATGTCTATTCTGTTAGGGAACGCGTCCCTCTAAATTCGCTAAGCCCGCGTGCGAGTGCAGCACTCCCGGGAATGCGAGAGATGAGCCACTTGGGCTCGACGGAGATTTGCCGCGCGAAGGGTTGCGCACGTCGCTGCACGTCACAAAACTTCGCGGAAATGTCAGCCTCTGTCGTGTGCAGGCAGTGTATTAGTATCAAAGGGCGCGCGCGAGTGCAGCATGCTGGAGGACACAGGAGGTGGAGCTGCCCATTGTGAGCCTCTGTTCTGTGCCCACTTCCAAATCAGGAAATCGGGGGGCATGGACCAGCCACTCAGCCACTTGCTGCCAGCTAGGGGCCAGCCACCTGACCTGATTTGGGAGTGGTCGTCCCAATGGGTGTGTATTGGACTGGTGACAGCTTTCCACCTGTCACCTATGCTGTGACCAGGGCTGGCTGGTGATCCAGTGTAGTGTTGTGGCAGATGGCAGCTCAGAGCTGGTGTTTTTCTATCTCTGGAAATAAAATTCAGAAAAATAAGAAACTATTTATGGAGGTAGATCTTCTTAAAGGCCAAGGGGTCCTCTGCCAACTCTAAGCAATCTGATCAACTGTTTCTAAGTTATTTGACATTAGCTGTGATGTATTAGCTGACACCCTGCAGCTAATGTCAAATATCTCAGGAACTGCTGATCAGATCACTTAGCTTTGGCAGAGTACCCATCAGCTTTTACATCAATCTACCCCCACAAATATTTTTGTATGTTTCCTAATTTTATTTTCTAAGATAGAAAAACACCAGCTCTGAGCCACAGCAACACTAGGACTCATCACCCATAGTGTTTAAAGGTCCAGTTACCCTAACTGGAAATAACTGATAACTGGACCTAACTGGACTGGAAATAACTGGACCATCAGTCATGGTCACAGCAATTCATGACTGGTCCGGTCACCAGTTATTCCATTTTTGGAAATTACCATGACTGGAAATAACTGGTCATGACTGGTCATGCCATATTGTGTAAATATATAGTAATCACCTACTTACAGGGCACAAAAATAAAGATTTTTTTTTAAAGTTCAAATTTTACTAAACTTTAGTTTTTTTTATCAATTAGGACTGAAAATGACTGGAAATGACCAGTCATGATTGGTCACAACTGGTCACAACTGGTCTGGTTATCAGTTACAATTTTTGTGACTGGTTAGGTTCAGTCAGGTTATCAGTTATGAAGAATTGCAGAATTCCGTGACTGGTCATGGTTGCAGTCATCTGTTTTTAGACCAAATAACCTAACCTAACTGGACCCTTAAACACTAATCACCCAGATTGTTCTTAAGACAACCATTCAGAGTGTTCTTGAACAGCTTCAAACAGCTCCAAACACCTACTGCATTTACAAATGCCACTGGCCCTGGGACACTGGCAAAGCCCAGTGCATGCAGCCCTATGGTAGTAGGCCTGGGTACAGTAGCACTATGGTAGTAGGCCTGAGTACAGTAGCACTACAGCAGTAGGCATAGGTACAGTAGCACTATGGTAGCACTATGATATAGGCTAGTTGGTACAGTAGCACTATGGTAGTAGGCCTGAGTACAGTAGCACTACAGTAGTAGGCATAGGTACAGTAGCACTATGGTAGTAGGCCTAGGTACAGTAGCACTATGGTAGTAGGCTAGTAGGTACAGTAGCACTATGGTAGTAGGCCTGGGTACAGTAGCACTATGGTAGTAGGCCTGAGTGCAGTAGCACTATGGTAGTAGGCCTAGGTACAGTAGCACTATGGTAGTAGGCTTAGGTACAGTAGCACTATGGTAGTAGGCTAGTAGGTACAGTAAAACTATGGTAGTATGCCTGGGTACAGTAGCACTATGGTAGTAGGCCCAGGTACAGTAGCACTGTGGTAGTAGGGCTGGGTATGGTAGAACTACAGTAGAACTATGGCAGAACATAAACGTTGCTAGCTACTACCACCTATGGGTCACTATGGCCTCTATGAGCACTACTGTAGAACTACTGTAAAACTATGGTAGAGGCCCAAGGATTGCTGATCTGGTAGCTTAGTAAATTCTAGGGTTTGCTACCAAGTCTCTACCATCTACTACCAAGTCTCTACCATCTACTACCAGCAACTATGGTGTCTACAGCATCTACAGTCTCTACCATGTCAACCAGGATTTCTGGTTTGCTACCCAGTCTCTACCAGCTCTCTACCAACCAACTACAAAATAACTACAGTCTCTACAGTCTCTACAGGCTCTACAAGGATTTTTTGTGCAACCCAGGGATTGCTGATGTACGAAAGTGGTGCTGAGAGCACAGCGTAGAGTTACAGATGACTGCACCATACTCACCTTCCCAAAATGGTGTTGCTGAAAGAGCAAACTGTACTCTTGTTGAGTTGGCATGAGCCATGATGCAGGCACAGTGTGTACCAGAATTTCTATGGGAGTATGCTGTAAGCCATGCTGCATACCTGTGTAATAGATCGTATACAACATCTTTAGGAGACTTCACACCATACAAAAAATGGGCTGGAAAAAGGCCAAATGTGGCACACCTCAGAGAATCGGTGTGCCCGTATGGGTGCTCCTCCAGGGATCACATGAGCAGCAGAAAATGCTAGCCAAGTCAAAACACCGATTATATGTCAGATATGATGATGGCGCAAACACTGTAAAATATTACAAAGAAGAAACGAGACAAGTACTCACCTCATGAAACTTCCACTTTCTAACCCTTCCTAAAGAGGAGACACCTCATGAGGGTATACAGGTCATACCTGATACACTGTGTGAAGGGGAGTTAGAGGGGAACACACTGCCTACAGGCGGATGATCAAGAGACAAGCCAAAAGACCGAATGTATCCACAAAACCCTGAGCCAAAGAGCCATGAGCCTAAGAGCCAGGAAGGAGGTGCAGAAGAGTCAAAGAGCGAGTCGGGCAGTGATAGTTTGAAGAGAAAGCGAGACGAGGAGAGTGAGATGGCTAACACCTGGTGAACACATGGAAAGCACGTGGACTACTGTTACCTAAATGACCCTCTTTCCTATGAGGAAGGAAATGAGGTCAATGCCGCAGATGCTGAACAAATATTCGGAGGTGATGAACCTAAGACCCTTGACGAGGCAGTTCGATCTCCCGAATGGCCCAAATGGGAATGCGCGGTGCAGGCCGAACTGGACCAACTCTGAGACATGGGAACTTGGACATTGGTTGACAAGCCCGCTGATGCAGTTCCAATATCAAATAAATGGGTATTTGTAAAGAAATATAATAAGTTTGGTGACCTCCTAAAGTATAAAGCGAGGTTAGTGGCAAAGGGATGCGCGCAGAGACCAGGACATGATTACTTCTCACCTGTAGTCAGGCTCGAGACGCTACAAGTGATCCTTGCTGTCGGGGTGATTAAAAACTTGATAATCCAACAAATGGATGTCAAGGGGGCATACCTAAATGGAACCCTGAATGAGAAGGTGTATACGTGTCAACCCAAAGGGTACGAAGATGGAACTGGGAAGGTTTGCTTACTTGTAAAGACCATATACGGGCTAAAGCAGTCTGGGCGTGAATGGAACAGAGAGCTAGACAACAAACTGAAGTCACATAACTTCGAACGACTACTTGTGGACCCATGCACGTATGTATGAAGAAAGACGGATGACTTGGAAGTCATCACAGTCTGGGTCGACGATCTGATGCTATTCGCAACATCAGAGGATTCGATGGCGATGATAAAGAAAGACCTACGTTCCGAATGGGAGGTTACCGACCTGGGTGAACCTGCCAAAATTGTTGGCATCGAGGTCACCAGGTGGAACCACTCCATCACGATCTCCCAGGGGCGATACATTGAGTCAATTTTGAAGAAGGAGGGCATGGAAAGAGCCAATCCAGTTGCGACACCATTGGACCCTAACGTGAAGTTGGAAGCAAACCCAGAGAAGGGCGATGGGAATAGAAGTAACCCATACGCACACTTACTTGGGGAGCTCCAATATCTCGCAAACACAAGGCCAGACATAGCGTTCACTGTCAATCGGTTGGCATCATATATGGCCAATCCGAGCTTACAACACATGTTGAAGCGAATCTTGAGGAATCTAGCTGGGATGAGATCATACGGGATAACATACTCAGCAGTGCCAAACCAGAGTGGGGACACAAACCTCTTTAGTGGTTTTTCAGATGCCGCCTTTGGGAACTCCAAAGAACATAAATCGACCACAGGATACATCTTCATGTGCGGAGGAGGTGTGATTACCTGGATGTCCAAGAAGCAGAGCACAATCTCTCTATCGTTGACAGAGGCAGAATATGTCGCACTGTCAGAAGCAGGCCAAGAGGTGTGCTGGCTGAGAAACTTATTTGAAGAGCTAGGATACAGTCAGTTCAACCCCAGTCTGATAGAAGGCGATAACAATGGCTTGATAGCAATGGCGCGGAATCCCATGTTTCATAAGTGGTCCAAACATATTGAGACGCGCTGGCATTGGATATGTGAACAAGTCGAAAAAGGAACCGTCAGAATCGAGAGTTGCCAAGATCCAGAACAAACAGCAGATATATTAACCAAGCCTTTAGCATGCCCCAAGCACAAGCAACATACCACGGAAATGGGATTAGCCCCAGTATGAAGGGGAGTGTTGAGGCGCATCCCAGGACTAACCAAACCTGGAGATCAGTCCAGCAGCGAGAGGTCGAGCATACGTATTAGTAAGCTATGGACACGCGCATGTACGAGTATGGACAGGCAGTGAAATAGGAGTGTCCGCTCTCATCTCTACCACCACCCTCTGATCCCTACTCGGGATATTCCTTCATGAATCATAAAAAGACCTGTAGATGCTGTAGTTATTGTAGATATGGTAGATGCCAGTAGTAGTTGCAGACTTCAAGTTGTAGCTATTGTAGTCATGGTAGTACTGGTAGATATGGTAGTGGTGATAGATATGGTAGCTGTTGTAGTTACAGTTGGTACTCACAACTGTGATTGTCTTCACATTGTTGCCACCATCTTGAATACCTTCACCATTGCCACCAGTCTTCATTGTCTTCATGTCATTGTTGCCACTGTAGTTGTCTTCGCACTGCCACTGCCATCTTGATGTTGTTGCCACCACTGCCATCATTGCCACTGTGGTCATCTTTGTGTTGCCATTGCCATCTTGATCATCTTTGCATTATTGCTGCTGCCATGGTCATCTTTATTGTTGACAGACTCCATGTCATCACCACATCATTGATACCCTAAACTGTCCCTGATTGCTAGGAAATGGTCTGTGGTGCATGCAGGATTTGGGGGATGTGACCATGTGAAGCATTGCAAGGCAATGCAAGCAGTCATGCTGGCCACTGTGGGGCACAAGCTGTTGTATATAGGTCCACAGTGGTTACAGATGCATCATTGTTGAAGGGCTAGAGCTGCATGCAAGTGTGATGATGTCAGGAGAGGGAATGGTGCTGGCTTGTTGTAGGTGGTCACAAATAGTCATGCATGCTTTAGCATGGTGCAAAACCTCATATGGATGGCCATTAGGGTTGGGAACACATTGGGATTGAGTTGCTAAGGCCATGCACAGGTGCAGCACACTCTGGAACACAAGGGGAGAGCTACACTGAGCTCAAAAGTCAGAAATCTGAGAGGAGAAGTCTACTATTAGAAAATATTTTGTGTAAGGTTGTAGTTACATGGGCTTAGAGATGTCAACAAGTGACACTCGCGAGTATGAGTACTCATCGGAATTTTCCGAGGAGCTACTCATACTCGACTCGTACTCGCATCAGCGAGTACTCATACTCGACTCGTACTCGCATCAGCGAGTACTCGTGCTCACGAGTACTCACCCAATTTTCCAGACTGACACTCGTACTCGCAGCGCGAGTACCCGTCTGACCCACGAGTACTCACGAGTGCAAGTACTCATATTCATTCAAGTTATATGAGTACTTATTTGATGCGAGTACTCATGGATATCATTACTTCTGAGTCTACTACGGGTACTACCAAAGAATAGCTACAAAACAGTACTAGCTATAGAGCCCTACAAATCCCGCCAAGTGTAGCTGTGTCCCCCACCACCGTCGTATCTGAGTCACTGCCGTTGCCTATCGTGTTCATCTCCACATCGCTGTCGTTCGCGTCACCATTGTTCATGTTGCCATTGTTCACGTTGCCATCATCCGCGTTGTCGTTGTTTGAGTTTGCCTTGCCGTTGTGTCACCGCCATGTTGCCATCGTTGTCCATCATGTTGTCGTCATCGTTCAAGCTTGCCTTGCCATTGTGGTTGAACCATGGTTGCCGCATCGCTGCCGTGGCCTGCTGTGTCGTAGCCATTGTTGGGAGGGCCGCTGTCATGTTTGGGACAAGACGTGCGCTGGCGGGGGTTTGTCATGGTAAGTTAGTCTTGAATGTTGAGCGTGAGAAGCCACCAGACTGAGACAACCTTTTCCATGCCCGCCTGGTGATTGCCAGTTGCGGTCCGGTGCAGGACAAATCCAAGCCACGTGCACCACCAACCTTGCATCAATGACAACTATGACAACATGCTTCAAGTTCACCGACGCAGCTTCAAGTTCGAGCTGCACGAGCTCACCTGCCAATGCAGCCACGACCACGACACCAGCAACAGCAACAGCAACAGCAATGAGGCAATCACGGCGACCAAGGTGACGCAACCACAACCAACCACGATGACTGGGCAAATGCCCATCGACCACAATAACAGGGAAATGCCCGTCGATTCCAACAACGAGGCAATACCCATCAACTTATGAAGGCGGGGCAACTTGGATGGTGAGCACGGCGGCGGGGACTTCATAATACAAGTAGTTAGTTACACTAGTGGCCGCATGTACTTACAGTAGCAACCTGTGCAACAAAACGGGCCAACTCAGACAAACTGATGCTGGCCCATAAACAAGTCATATAAGTCTGCAAGTACACAAGTACCCATGCTCCAAAAAATGCAAACTCATACTCGTGCATACTCGCAGGCACAAGTACTCGTAGTCGCGAGTACTCATCACGTGACAAGTCAAACTCGTGAGTCACTTGTTTGACTGTAACTCGTTGACATCACTACATGGGCTATACTGAGAATGTAGGCTAAGGAATGGGGTGCATTAGATAAACAGGGGAATGGTAAGACAAGTCTGGGAGTGAGAGGGGAGCCAAGCACTCAGAGAGCATGAGAAAACAGCAAGCATGGGAACATGGTGCTTTGAAAGTGGATAGAGCATGGGTGCAGAGACAAACAGAAAGTGTAGAAATTTTGCCCCACCACTGCTGCATGCTGTGGGTGTTGCTGCTGCTGCTGTGTGGCAGTCATCATTGCCATTGCATTGCACTTACCCACTTTTGTGGTCACACATTGTCACACTGCAGTTGCTGTCACATGGTGACAGAAACAGTGAGGGAGGCAGGGAGGGCAATGGGATGTGCTGTTGTCCTGCAGCAACTCAGGATGGAAGGAAAAGAAGAAAAAAAAAAAGAAAACTTATCTTCAGGAGGGCAGGCATGCCTGCAAGGGGTGGCATGGTGATGGTTGTGGGAATTGGTGTGGTAGCTGCAGTGTCAAAGGGGCACCAACAGGAATTGGCAGTGATGGCAGCAGTGGCTGTGGTGACAGGGTGGCTTTGTGCACACAAGAGTAGTGTTTGTGTAACGTCTACCACGGACGTTTGCCTGACTTAGGCTTCTCGGGGGGTGGCGAACCTAACAAACGGGTAGAAGAGGCGATTGACTCTGCTCTGTGGATAGAATGCGGGATGGGGTAATAACTCTCCTCCTAGTCCTCGATAACCGTGGATGTCCTCCCCTTGTAGTAGTCCAGTGGGTGGAGTGTTTGATAGTTCGAGTTCGTCCCACGAAGGGTGATCGATGGTGTACAGGACACAATACGGGGACGCCACGCGTTCGTTGATATAGAGATAGACTCGGTGACAGATAGCGTCGAGGGGATAGTCCACTGCCCACGAAGGGAACGTTGGGATAAGTCACAGGGGACCCCTTGGTCTTAGGGGTATGCTGGACGCCTCACTTAAAGGGGGAGATCCCTGTAGAGAGAAGAACTGGTAGTGGTATTGGAAGAAGACCAAGATGCCGTTCTTGGTCTTCACAGCTCTCTACTTATACAGTTACGCGCGGGCTTTCAAGCGCCGCTCCAATCCGTACTAGCCAATAGCGTAAGTACCGTGAACCCTAGTATCGCTATCCTAGTGTGAGTCATGATCCGATCCGCTTATCATACACAATCACATGTGCCGGAGCTTACCCGGCTGACTGATCCTACAAGTCCATGACAATATACTGCTGACGTGGTGTCATACCCATCCGCCAGTGTCCACTTCCGGTCCGAACGTAACATCACCCCCTTTTCAGGATCGGGCCCCAGACCGACCACGCTCCAAAACTTCCCTTATCGTGGCAATGCGCTGCCCCTCCTCTGCTCCGGGCCGGTAGGAGTCCCTTTCGTCCTCGATGCGCTTGATGGCGTTCGCACGCTCCAGTCGCAATACGCACTGGCGTCGGGTGATCCCTATCCTCTCGAGCTCCTCTACCTTCTTGCGCAACTCCTCCTCCTTGGCCGCATACCCCGCCTGAAGACATCGGTAGCGGTGTATCTCCGCCGTGACCGAGAGGTCCTTCATGCCCAAGAGGGCGGCGTCGACGGACTCGCGGTAGCTGCTGTCCTGGTCTAAGAAGATCAGGTCGTCGTTGGTGTAGGGCGCGGGGCTTGGATGGTCGTAGTCGGGCGTGGCATGTACGGATTTCCCGTACTGCTGGTCGCTGCCCTGTCGGTAGGCGAGGACGAAGGGGTCCGCCGTAAAGACGAGCTGCGTATACCGAGCTGGGTGCAGCCTCCCCTGAGCGTCGCGAATCTGGAAGGGGATGTAATGGACTCCCCTGTTGTGTCGGTACCCGTGGGGTGGCGGAGTTTCCACCCGAGATCGGGAAACCGGACTGTGTTCCTCCGCCTGGTATCGGCGGAGCGCGGGTCGAGAATTCTTCGGAGCACGCATTGGTCTCCCGTCGGTGGTGCATACCGGCGGGGTTTCGTCGTGAGTAACTGTGAGGTGAGTCCCATACGTGATATGGCGATTGAGCGGGCAATGCTCCTCCGACAGGTACCGGTTGTACTCTCGATCTTCTTGTACCGTAGTTTGGTCTTGACGGGACGGAGGTCGCGTCGGGACGTAACCTTGCGCCGAAGAGGCCCGTGAATGTATGGCTGTAGGGCTTGGCGAAGGAAGGAGGGATGGTACGGGGGAAGAGGGACGACTTCCTGCTGATTGAAGGGGCTGGGAAACCGGCACGGGTGATAGTGTTGGGGCATTCTGTACGATGAGGGTTGGCTGGACTGAGATGGGGAGTAGGTCGTCGAGGACATAGTGTACTTGGACTGGGGATTGGGACATGAGTGTGGGGAATGGGAAAGGAAGGAGATGGGGACGTCTCTTGGGTTTTCCCTGTGCTTATATGCACTTCCCTGGCGGGGTTCAAATGTTTGAACTCCCTTATCGCTTCATCAGCGAAGATGTCATCCTTCGAGACCCATTGATTATCAGAGTCCGGGTATCCGCGCCACTTTACCAAATACTGCAGTTTCTTGGTTCTGCCGAACCGCCGAGAGTCTAGAATCTTCTCGACTTCGTATTCTTCTTCTCCTCCTACTAGTTCCGGTGGTGGGCGCTGATAGTTGGGGCCATGTGTGGGAGTTTCTTTGTATGGCGTCAGAAGATCTGTATGGAACACTGGGTGGATGCTCCACTGCGTGGGAAGTTCCAGGCGATAATTGACTGCGGACATCACCTGAGTGACCTTGAACGGACCATGCCTTCTGGGCGCAAGCTTGGTGGTTGGTTGGTTGGTACGTAGGTGGCGTCCTTCTAGCCATACCAGGTCCCCAATTTGGTATTTGGGCGTATCTTTGTGTTTGATCCACCCCTGCTGCGCTTTGATCATCAGTTCCTGGGCGCGTGTTCTAGCCTCTCTGAACTGTTTCAGGCGTAGTGCCACTTGCGGGATTGGTGAGGGACGGTCTGTCCAATCGGCTCGCGGGTTGTATCCCATAAGAAGGTTGAAGGGGGATTCCTTTGTCGCTTCGTTGGGCCAATTGTTGTGCGTGAATTCAGCCATTGGGAGGTATTTGGTCCAGTCGTCCTGTCGTTCGTTGACCCAGAACCTGAGGTACTGTTCTAGCCATTGGTTTGTGCGCTCTGATTGACCGTCTGTGCGGGGATGGTAGGCCGTGGAAATATTCTGTTCGATTCCCAGTATTTTGCACAGTTCTCTTACGAACTTGGAAGCGAATCGGGGGTCTCGATCACTAATGATGCGCGCCGGTAATCCGAATCGGGTGAATATGTGTTTTACGTACAGGGCTGCGGTTCCTTCTGCCGTGATTTCTTCCAGGCACGGGATGAATATGGCTGCTTTAGAGCAATCGTGGTCTGTTACTGTCAGTATCGAGTCACATCCTTCCGATTGTGGTAATTTGGTGATGAAGTCGAGCGCTATAGTTTGAAACGGGGTTGCTTCTGGTTTCGGGAATATTGGTTGTAACGGGGCCCTCGTGGGTCGGGTGTTGACCTTGATTCTTTGGCAGTCAGCGCATCCCTTGACGTAGTCTTGAGTTTCTTGGCGTAGGCCCGGCCACCAGTAGTATCGTTCTACCATCTTGATTGTTCGGCTGATTCCCGGGTGTCCGTGTACCGGTGGGTCGTGGTGTACTTGGATGATGCGCCGTCGTTCGTGTAGGTCCCCGGTTACTACGCGTTTCCCGTCTTTGTACCACGTTCCCTCGATCTTCTTGAGTTTGTGTGGGTCTACCCACTTTTTGATCGTTTGTTCTTCCTGGGTGTAGACTGGGCATGTCGTTTCCATCTCCAGGGTGTCGATCGTTGGTTTTGTACGCGTGGGGTTTTCCGTGGTGTCGATGACGTTTGCTCGTACGAAGATGTGGTCCGGCAGTACCGTGACGTGTTCGTTGTCGTTTTCTCCCTGGTCGTAGTCTGGTCGTCGTGATAGAGCGTCTGCCCGTCCGTTTGCCGTGCCTTTGATGTGGTGAATCTCGACGTCGTATTCTGATAGTTCCAGTACTTCCCTTGCTACTCGTCTACTAATCTTCTGTGGGGATCTCCAGTATAGTAGGTTCATATGGTCGGAGAAGACCTTGATTTTGTGTGGTGATCCGGCGAGGTATTGTCGCCAGTTGTGCAGAGCTTTTACGATCGCTAGGAGTTCCAGGTCGTAGATGTCGTAGTTTCTTTCGGCCGCATTTAGGGTGTTTGAGTAGAATGCGATAGGGTGTCGTTTGTTGTTCGCGTCTCGTTGGAGGAGTACCGCTCCAACTGCGTAGCCTGAGGCGTCTACTTCCATCTCGAATTGTTTGTCTAGTTCGGGGTGTTTGAGTACCGGTTCGCTTGTCACCAGGCTTTTAAGTTTGTCGAACGCCTGTTGTTGCTCTGTTCCCCATTGCCATTCCGTGTCTTTTCGGGTTAGTTTGTTAAGGGGTCGTGCATGTGTGGCAAAATTTCTGATGAAGGCGTGGTAAAAGTTACAAAACCCGAGGAATGATCGTACTTGCTTGACAGTTTTTGGGGTTGGCCAGTCCTTGATACCCGAAATTTTGACGGGGTCCATTCGGATCACCCCCTTTTCAATGATTACCCCCAGGTAATCGAGGGAAGAAGAGTGGAAGGTGCATTTTTTCCGGTTTTAGGTATAGGTTGTGTTGTTCCAATAGATCCAGTATATCGTGTACTGCTTCAGTGTGTGCTTGTTCCGTTGATGCAGTTGCGACTCCGATATCGTCCATGTATACTCGTATTATCGTTCCCTTGGTTTCGTGGTATTCGATGAGGGGTTTGAATATGTGGTTCATCATCGTCTGGAATGTGGATGGGGAGTTGGTCATTCCGAAGTACATTACCAGTGGTTCGAAGAGTCCGTGTTTGGTTTTGAATGCTGCTTTTTCCTGATCTCCGTCCTTGATTAGGATGTTGTTATACCCCCACCGTACGTCGAATTTGGAGAATATCCACCCGCCGCTTAGATCTGCGATTAGTTCCGGAATCAGCGGGAGTGGGTATTGGTTGCGTATGGTCCATTTGTTCAAGGTTCGATAGTCCTGTACCGGGCGTAGTTTTCCGTCCTTCTTTTTGACGAAGAAGAAGGGGGATGCGTACGGAGATTTGGAGTGTCGTATGTATCCTTTGGCCAGTTGTTCGTCTAGGAACTCTTTTAACGCTTTGTCCTCTGCTTGATTTACCGGATATATTTTGCACTCGATTGCGTCCGGTGCGTCGGTTTTGAGTTCTATGGCATGGTCCCATGGTCGTGAAGGAGGGAATCTGTGGGATTCTTCTTCGCTGAATACTTTTGCGTGTTTTTGGTATTCTGCTGGTATTTCCTTCTTTTCCGTGTATTGTTGTGCCAATATTGCCATTTCTGTTGCCGTGGTTCGGAGGTGTACTGGGAGCGATTCTTCTTCTAGTTCTTGGTATTTTTGGTTGGCGACTTCGTCTGTGTACTGGGTGATGAGTCGTCGTATTTCCACGAGGTCTAGACGTCGGGGGTTTGTTGTTCGTAGTATGATGGGGTATTGTTTGGTGTCCAGGGTGGCTGTCGCCCATTGGATCCTAGGTTGGAACATGGCTAGCCAGGGGTACCCTAGTATGAGATCTTCTCCTCCTACGTTGGTCACCAAGAATTTGATGTCCTTTTGTTTTCCGTCAGTTTGGATGTTTAGGTCTATATAATGGGTGATTTTCCCCCCTTTGTTATGGGTCCCATCTATATTCCAGATGTTTCGTGGGCGTTCTAGTTCTTTGGTTCCTAGACGCATTCTTTTGACGAAGTCCGGGTGTATGAAGTTGTCTGTTGCTCCGGAGTCAACTAGTGCTTTCTTTTCGGCCATGAAGTAACTCGTGCGGATCGAAACTGGAACATGCATAGATCGATAGCGCGTTATGAACGAAGAGTTACAATTGACTGCCCTCACCCAGGCCGTTGGGTTCAGGCGTCCTGAAAATCCGGGTTCCCTGCCATACTTCTGGCAAATATCTCTCCTCCCTCTTCGTCTAGTTTTGCAATTCTGCCCATTATGTCCTCTACCCGCTGCTGCGAGGTGGTGCCGCTGTTTGCGGGTTCGTCGAGGTTGATGAGCGGTTCCCCTGCGACGCTCTGTGGAGCGGAGGGTACTTCCTCTATGTAGGCGGTCCTTCCTTGGAGCGTCCCGCGGTTACGCGGTTGGCGTGGCTGTGTGCATTCTCGTGAGAAGTGACCCTTCTGGTTGCAGTTATAGCAGGTGACGTCCCTGCTGTTGAATATTCCTCGTCCTCCCCGTCCCCTACTCAGGAACCCTCCTCGGGGTGCGAATGGCGGTCTTCCCTGGCTATAGTCTCTCCATTCCTGGGCATTGTTGGGGTTTGCTTCCTCGGACCCTGCGACTCTGGCGCGGATTCTTCCTGGGGTAGTGTCCATTGCGTCCGGATGGTTGCGGTACTGCTGCCATCCTTGTTGTCTGGTTGGCGGTTGGAAACGTGCGGGTTGTCCTTGTCGTGGTCGTACGTTGTTCTGCGGTTGCCTTCCGAAGCCTTCTGTTCTGGCCTTCATGTGGATGTACCGCTTTTGTTGTTCGATAGCGGCGATTTTCCATTGTTGGTAGGTGTGAGGGCTGTGGAACTGGTATGCGTTCCGGTAGAGGTCCATCGGTAGTCCCCTGGTAAATTTGTCCAGGACTAGGGGTTCGTCTAGGCGATAGTCAGCCTGTCGGACCAACTTTTCAAATTTAGTGACGTAGCCGTCTATGTCGGTTCCTGTCATTCTGAACCCTTTGTCCAACTCTAGTCTGGCCCGCTCTTGTTCCATGTTGTCGCGGAACTGTCGTTTGAAGGCGAGCTCTACTCCCGCCCATAGCCAAGTGTCATAGCGGTCGATGTGGCCATCGAGCCATTTCTGGGTTTCTGTGGTCCATTCGTCGACTAGTGGTCCTTGGATGTAAGTGAGGAACATCATTGCTTTGACGTATGGGATTTGTAGGCTTCGATTTGCGAAGTTGACTCCTACGTATCGCTTCCACTGTGTGAGGAAAGCTTCTGCTTTGTCGCGATCTCCTGTGAATACCATGGGTTCTTTTCCTATGAACTTATCGGTGGTCGCGTTGATGGGAGCTGCGGTGGTGTTGATGGGTTGTCCTCCGTCGTCTCCTCCTCCGCCTCCTCCTCCATGGTCCTCTGGGTCCTCCTGGAAGTTCTGGGTTTTCGGGTTCCTTGAATAGTGCCGTCCTGGCGTGGGTCTCCTGGGTGATCGTTTGAGACATATTGGTGGGGATGGACTTAGCGATTTCCTCTAGGGTAGTTTCTTCTTTCTCATTTTTGATAATCCGAATTTCTTCGGGGTTGCTTGCGAGTGAGGGGGACGGTGCTGGGGTCTTAGGTGTTGGGGATCGGGCTGGTTCTTCTTCTTGTCCGTCAATTATACCCCACTGGTCTCTGGTCACCACGTTGTCGACTGTGATGTCGAGGTTGAGGCTGGAGCTTGCGGGTTGTGTGATTTGGTATTTGTCGTGGAGGTTGTCCCACTTGATTTCGGTCCAACAGGTGTTTTCGAAATTGAATTCTACCGGTATGATCTGCTGTTGGTTCTGTTGGTTATAGTAGTAGGTCACGTAGCCTGGGTCCTCTGCGTTGTCTTTCCAAAACGCGGATTGTAGGTATCTTTTTGGTACGTTTCGTTCTCCTCTTCTGTCGATGTGGTAGGGTCTGAACGGTACCCAGTAGTCTTTGGTTGCTTTGAGGTTGGCCACGGTGGATCTTGGTCTTAATGTAACGTCTACCACGGACGTTTGCCTGACTTAGGCTTCTCGGGGGGTGGCGAACCTAACAAACGGGTAGAAGAGGCGATTGACTCTGCTCTGTGGATAGAATGCGGGATGGGGTAATAACTCTCCTCCTAGTCCTCGATAACCGTGGATGTCCTCCCCTTGTAGTAGTCCAGTGGGTGGAGTGTTTGATAGTTCGAGTTCGTCCCACGAAGGGTGATCGATGGTGTACAGGACACAATACGGGGACGCCACGCGTTCGTTGATATAGAGATAGACTCGGTGACAGATAGCGTCGAGGGGATAGTCCACTGCCCACGAAGGGAACGTTGGGATAAGTCACAGGGGACCCCTTGGTCTTAGGGGTATGCTGGACGCCTCACTTAAAGGGGGAGATCCCTGTAGAGAGAAGAACTGGTAGTGGTATTGGAAGAAGACCAAGATGCCGTTCTTGGTCTTCACAGCTCTCTACTTATACAGTTACGCACGGGCTTTCAAGCGCCGCTCCAATCCGTACTAGCCAATAGCGTAAGTACCGTGAACCCTAGTATCGCTATCCTAGTGTGAGTCATGATCCGATCCGCTTATCATACACAATCACATGTGCCGGAGCTTACCCGGCTGACTGATCCTACAAGTCCATGACGATATACTGCTGACGTGGTGTCATACCCATCCGCCAGTGTCCACTTCCGGTCCGAACGTAACAGTTTGAAAGTCCAGTCCGGTCCAGTCTTTTGGACCCGAGAGGCCCAGACTGAAACCAAGACCGGTCTTCTGAAACTTCCATGACACATATAACCGGACTGAACTGACATAGACTGGTCTATGTCGGTTTTTTCCAGTTGCAAGACTGGTCTCAACTGGTTGAGGTTGAGACCGGCTTGCAACTGGTAAAGACCAGTCTTTTGCAGCCTATAAATAATCTCATTGCCTAGTAACTTAGCAAGGACTCGTAATTACTGAACAATGTACTAGTCTAATTAATATAAAGCCTGCCCACTGGCATTGTCACTGCTCAGTCCCTGCCATTGTCAAGTGTCGCATTGAAGTTGTTTGTCGCATCCGAGTTGTTGCATCTGTCATCTGGGTCATCGTCGAGTTGCCATCATCGCCATTTGGTTTTGGTGTGTCGAGTCGTCGCCGTCATTGTTTGGTGTTGGCATGTCAAGTCATCATCATCTTCATTTGGTGTTGGCATGTTGCTGCCTTGCCATCACTATTGTTGGTCACCGCCAGCCTTGTTGTCTTCATCCCACCATTGTCGTTGTCGAGTTGGACCCCCATCACCATGGTTTGTCACCACCTCAGGTATGTGGTGTTGGTAGGGTCGTTGAGAAAGTTACACTGAGCCAAGCCACATGGTTTCCTAAAGTGTGCTTTCAACGTGCCCAGCCCGGGAGATTGCCATCTTTGTTTGCTTCGTCTGAGTTCCCTCTTGGTCACCTTACTGACTGTGCCCATCCCACAGTCTGGTTCCTTTGCTCATTCTCGCAGGTAAGTATATATTATCTTATATCCTTCTGTCTCAGGCTGCTAATATACTTCAACCAGAGAAGACAGTGTCATGCCACTACCATTGCCACCACTGTCAGGACTTGGGAAACTGTTAACGACATCTGTCCTTGACTCCCCACCAGTCCGTGAGCGTCTACCACAGCTCGCTGGGTCTCGAGCCTGCTGACAATGACTGTCATTGGCTCTCCAGGATGTGAGTGGCTACCCTGGCTCGCCACGTCTGGAGCCTGCTGACGACACCAATCCTTGACTCTCCAGTTGGTGAGTGGCTGCCAGGCTCACTCAGTCTCAACTACATCGTCAACGTGGCAGCAGTGACGACGGTGACTATGACAACCGCCACAACAGCGGAACAATAGTCGATGGCAAGGCAACGACGACGATGGCAAGGCAACGACGACGATGGCAAGGCAACGACGACGATGGCAAGGCAACGACGACGATGGCAAGGCAACGACGACGATGGCAAGGCAACGACGACGATGGCAAGGCAACAACGACGATGGCAAGGCAACGACGACGATGGCAAGATGATGACCACAACGACGGCAAGACAGTCACAATGACCTCAAGACAACCACAGCGACCTCAAGACAACCACAACGACCTCAAGACAACCATGATGACCTCAAGACATGATGACAACCTCAAGACAACCACAACGACATCAAGACAACGATGACAGCAAGACAAGGCGATGTTAGCAAGATGAAGCCAACAACAACAATGACAACAAGACAATTTCGGCAGCGACAACAGCGGTGACTTGGACAATGACAATGCGACACGATCCAAACAACTTGGGTGGTGAGCACCACAGTGGGCATGACTAGTAGCTAGGCTAGTGTAGATACTCAGGCTGTAATATTACTTATGTTTGCTCTCAATTTCATGTTTGAACAAAGTCTGCGAGAAAGAAAAGACTGATTGAGACTGGTCTTGACCAGTCTTTCATCGGTCTACCGATTTTCGGGAACGCAGTTAGCAGTCTTGATTGGTCTTAATAATTTCCGGTCCAGATCGGTCTGGGTCTGGTCCAGTCTCAGTCTTTTTCCAGTCTTGAGACTGGACTTCCAAACACTACACAAGAGGAGGCAGGTGCAATGTTGATGTCAGCTTGAGATGAAAAATGGAAAGAAAAAAAAAACTTATCCTGGGTGCATAAGGCAGAGAACAATGGGGGTGGCTTGTGTGTGCCATGTGATGCATGTGAGGGCAGGTGCACAGGGAGCTGGCGTGGTGTGGAAGCAGCTGTGGCAGCAATGGGGGTTGTTGGGAGCAACAACAGGATATGGCCTGTATGTGTGCAAGGAGAGGTGGCAGTGACAGCAGTGTAGCCATTGACACTGTCCTGCAGAGGTTCAAGATGAAAGAAAGAAAAAGAAAAAGAAACTAGGAGTGTCAGTAAGTACAGGGGTGGGGCAGACAAGGAGAGCGTGGGAATGTACTATATGTCTCAGTGTTACAGGACTTGTGCTAACTTGAACACTGGAAAAAAGAAAAGTGGCATGTTTCCAGAGGTTTCCAGTCTAGCATGGGAAGAACATCTCCCACTGCTGTTGTTTTGGCTATGTGGCCTACTCTTCCTTCCTTTGTCACCACATCTTTTGACCTTACACCCTTTCATCACCAACCAACCACATTGCACTATCAACCTGGTATTGCAATCACCCTCATATGCATCACAGGTACATGCAAGACCACCCTCCTGCTGTCATTCTGCCTGGTGCTATGTCAATAAGTTTTTTTTTTCCCTTTCATCTTGAATCCTGCAGGATAGTGCCATGAATACCACATCACCACCACCCACTCCCCTCATGTGCACATGGGCCATATCCCATCATTGGTGCCACCAACCCATGTCAGAGATGTCAATGAGTTATCATCAAACGAGTGTACTCACAAGTGTGACTCATTTGTGACAAGTACTCATGCCCATGAGTACTTGTTCCCATGAGTACATGCAAGTATGAGTTTCCCTTTTTGATCATGCAAGTACTTGTGTACTCGTGGGGTCACGTGACCATTTCCAGGTTGGTTGGCAATAGATTCATTGTATTGTGTTGCACATGGGATGTAGGTACTACTGTACTGCATCGCACCGTAATGGGTGCGTCGCCACCGCCACCTCACCCCATTGCTGGTGCCATCACCTGTCATTGTGTGACGGAGTTGTCTGGTCATTGTTGCCCCTGTCATCATTGTCATTGATGCATTGCCTTCTTGGTTGCCTTGGATGGATGTTGCATTGCCTGGTGTTGTGGTTGAGTTGGATCGACAGCTATCAACAGCTATCACCCTGTTGTCATGGATAGGTGTTGCTCCATCATTGTTGTTGTGTCATCCAACATGTCGTTGCTACTGCTGCTGTTAGTGCTTTGAGGTCCAGTCTGATAGACTGAAAAAAGACTGGAAACCAGACTGGACTTTGACTGATGAGGACTGGACTTCAGTCACAGTTTTTCAAATTTCAGAAGTCATCAGTCTGCAGTCTGTCTCCTTCTCAATCTGTCTTAGGACTGGAAAAGACCAGTCTAAACCAGTTAAAGACTGGACTTCAGTCCACTTTTCAGAATTTTGGGTTCAATGAGCAGGGGTGCCAAACCTGCCCAGGTATGGCCCAAGGGTCTGTGTACAGCAGGTACGGGTACAGAATTGACCAGTGTCATGTGCTCACAGGTTTCGCTGAGCATCCAGGTCGCCGGACTGGACTCCAACTAGTGCTGCAACATGTCAACAACCACCATCGCGCATTGTCAACTGCATTGCTTTGGCCCAGGAAACCCTCAAAAGGTAAGTATTCTTGTTTATCTCTTCAGCTGACTTGTAACTAACTACAATGTTTTGTCTTTTTAGGTTTCAAACACATTTGCATTCTCGCTGGGCGCCACAACATGACAACAACGCTGCGCTGTGCCCCCACAACAGCGATGCGGTGCCAGGCCCTCATGACAACAATGCTGTGCCGTGCCCTCACGACACCAACGTTGTGCCAGGCCCCTACAACAGTGCCACCACACGGCGACTCTACAACAATGCCACGCTGTGCCCCCACAACACCAACATCGTGCCAGGCCCCTATGACACTGACATCACACAGTGACTCTACAACAACACCGCACCGTGCCCGCACAATACCAATGTCGTGCCAAGCCCACGACACCGATGCAGCGCGGCAATGCCACAACACCAACACCACGTCGCACCCCCACAACACCAACACAGTGCCGTGATGCTACGACACCAACACGGCACCCCACCCACTTAGTTTACAAGTAGTAGATTAGATACTGTAAGTATAATAAACACAGCAAATATATTTTGACTTTTGAGTGCACGAGTATGATAAAAAAACCTGGAGGCCCTCACAAATGATCAGTCATGACCACAGTTGAAACCAATCATTGACCAGTCAGCACGTGGACCAGTTGATGTTGCGTTAGGACCAGTCTCGGACTGGCATTAACCAGTCCAGAGCAGTCCAGTCTAAGTTTTTAAATATACCATCCAGTTTTAGACTGGTTAAGGTCACAGTCTTTTGAAAATCTGTTAAAAAACTGGACTGAACTGGACCTCAAAGCACTAGCTGCTGTCTTGTGGTTGCTGGTGGTGGTATTGTTTGCAACCCATGGGCCAGTCCACATGTGGTCTGCACATATTAGTGAAGCTGGCAATCACCAGGTGTGGGAAGCTCAGTGGCTGGTAAATTGCTTACACACCACATGAGTTGCTTACCACCAACACCACACCATGACCACAACCACAACCTCAGTATACACCTGGATGATGATGACAGCAGTGGCAGCAAGTGACTAGCTACACGACAACAACAACCCCCACTGGCGCCCCATCGTTGACCACAATGACACTGGCACTACGGCAATGGCAAGGCAAACAACATCGACATGACAACAATGATGAAGACAACTTGACGGTCCACAATGGTGATGGTCCATGACAACTCAGACAACAGTCCATGACGACAATGGTCCATGATGACTACAGCCTGTGATGACAATGGCCCACAATGACACCAACCACGACCATGGCAGCAGCAACGGTGACACGATGATGCTAGTATGCAATGGCGGTGGGGGGCAGCGACAGTGCAATGGGAATTGTAGGCTTTATAGCTAGTGTTTAGAGTACATGTTTGTAGCTAGTTCCAACAAAAAATATGATATCCTTAGAGTACTTGTTTTAGACAAGTACTCAAACTATGTGAATGAATATGAGTACTCGCACTTGTGCGTACTTGGGTCTCAGATGGGTATTCATGCCATGAGTATGAGTATTGGCCCTAAGAATTTGGTGAGTACTCATGCCTATGAGTACTCGCACTGATGAGTACAAGTTGAGTACAAGTTGCTTGTCAGAAATTTCTGATGAGTACTCATACTTGTGAGTGTCACTTGTTGACATCTCTAACCCATGTTGCTACCACCTTGGCACTACCCCCTATGCACCAACCCCATGGCCACCACAATCACCTCCACACCATCTCTTGGGGCATGCCAGCTCCCTGTGCACCCACCCAGTACCTGCTGTCACATGTGTTGTGTGATAGGTCCTTTTTTCTTTTTTAATTTCGAGCTGACATCACCATTGTCCCCACCTCCCCTCATGTGTGTACAGGTCATCCCTGTTACCACCACAGCCACTGCCACTGCCTCCAACCCCTGTTGATGCCCCCAGGGATGCCAGCTGCCTGTGTGAACACACAATATGTGGCACACCCTAAGATAAGTTTTTTTTTTCTTTTGCCTTTTAGTCTCTAGCTGATGTTGCTGTTGCTCCTGCCTCCCCTCATCTGTGTACTGGTCATCCCTGTTACTGTCACAGCCACCTCAACCCCTGTCACTACCCCCTCAACACTGCACCACCACCCCTCAGGGTGTGTGAACCCTTGTGTGCCCTTGCATGTGTCATGTCACACATGAGCCACTCAAGAAAGTTTTGTTGTTCTTTTATTGCCTTTTCATCTCAAGCTGACGTCACTGTACCCCCCTCCCCTCATGTGCACACAGGCCACCCCATTGATGCCACCTCAGCACCACCAATGTCATTGCCACCACAACTGCTGCCACATCACCATTTGTGGCTCCAACCACTCAGTCGGCACCCTGACCAACCCCCACCTTGACTACCTGAGATGCTAACCCAACCATAGTGACATCAATCATGTGACCACCACTCACCATTTTTGCCATTTTTGTCACCTGTATTTGTTGTATACTCATATTAATATACTATCATTTAAATTTAAATGTCTGGATGAATATGAGTACCATGGAGTGTCTATGAAATGACTATGACATGCCTATAGTAGGCTATGGTCAATATGATAGGCTATGGTAGATTATGGTAGACTATAGTAGACTACAGTAGACTATGGCAGACTAGTAGACTATGGCAGACTGTGATAGACTACAGTGATGAACAGCATACATAAAGGTATTACTCACAGTGACAAAGGAGACTGTGGTGAGATATCAGGGTAGGCTGGAAGCAGCAACAGAGTAGATCAAGCAAGTGAAGCAGATGTGGAGTCTGGCACACAACAGATGAGAACTGGTGTTATTACAGAGGAGGAGACATACCTGGCACACAACAGATGAGAACTGGTGTGGTGCCAGAGCATACAGGGTACTCTACTTATACTGCTACAAAGGGTGATGCTGGTAACAATAGGTCACAGTAAATACAAGGCACATTGTTCTACATAGGGACAAAGGAGTGGACTGTTCTGGAGAACAAGGCATATAGAACAATAAGAGTCCAGACCATGATATCATAGTGACATCACAATAAAGATAAGAACAAAGGAAAGTACAAAGACATAGTACTAGGACAATCCAAAGGGGTCTATTATGATGTCATGTACATAAGTGATGTCATAGATAAGAGAATACAAGAAGTCTGAGATTGTACAGATTAAAAGTATCTAATCTACAAGTCCTGTATATCTAATCTAAAGCAGTCCATTATCTGCATGTCCATTGAGCCACTAAGTGTGCACAGGTCACTTATCAACATACAGTAGACAGTAACTTAGACTGCAGGTAGAGTTGTAGACTGCATGTAGACTGTGGCAGTGCTGCAGCAGTGCTACACAGAACATAAACATTGTAACAGTAGCTTGGCCTCTGAGCTCAAAACCAGCCATTTCCACCCATTCCAGTTTCTGCTGAGTTGTCACCCATCATGCCTTATCCTGGCCATTGCCTCTAACTCACCCACTTGTCCTTATTTGCTTCCTCTCACCTCATCCCCTCTCATTCCTTCTCCCATTGTGTTTCCTTGTTGTTTCTTGCCTCATTGTATCCCCATCTCTCCTGCCCTTGTCGGACACCCTTCAATCACCCACACCTTACCAATGTTGGGTTAACCTCATCTCAAACTGTGATGCAGATGGCCTCAAGCCTGCCATGCTTCTAGCATCCACCCCTCTGTCATTCCTTTGCATTGTTGTGCCTCAAGCCTTGTTCTCTTGTTGGATTATTCTAGTTCGTGCTCTCTGTCTCAGGCACAGGTGCACCCATCATTTCTTGAATCTTACTTACTATTTTCTGACCTTTTTCTTGTATTCATAGTGCACGTCGTTGCCATTGCCGGTGCTTTCATTTGGCCATGTGCCTGTCCTCACTGACTCCCCTACTTTACTCATGACTTGTGTTTTCTTACCTCATGTTGGCCTTGTGTTTTCATCCATTGACTCCTCTCCTACCTAGGACTCCTCATTTACTTTTCCCCCACTTTACATGTTGTCCCTCTCAACTTTTGACTTGTCATTTTTGAATTGGGTTTGACCTTAGGTACTGACCACTTGTATAAAGGTTGTCATGTTTTGTGTGTTGAATGTCATCAATTGATTCCCCCATTTTACTCTTATTCACCCTTCTCTCTCTTGTGTGATCCAATGACTTTCAAGGTTAGGCCTAAGTATAAGGGCACCCGACTTGTCATCCTCATTGTGCATTCTCTTTTCTACTTCAAGATTAGTGCATAGCATGGGTTTGTAAACCCATGCAGGTATGCGGGTACCCACTATGCCAGGTATGGGTATGGGTTGGTCTTGTGATACCTGTGACATACCTGTACCCACTGTGTGGGTTTGGTGGGTTTCGTTGAGTACACTATGTCATTTATTTACTAGACCTAGATACACATGTACATATACTAACTACTACTACTAGCTACTACTACTAGCCCTCATGAGAATGCCTGTGCCCATCACAGATCACACCATCCTTGCCACCATTGTGTCTGAGTTGTCATGTCGTGTTCTTGTCATGTTGCCTTGTCCAAGTTGCTGTTGACATCGTCTTGTTGTCATTGTTGGTGTTGTCTTTGTTGTTGCCATCTGCTGTTGTCAATGGCAGGGTTTTGGTGGGGGCAGTGGCAGTGGTGGTTGGTGGTCGTCCAAGTCATTTTCCATGTTGTGTCTTGTGTTGTGTTGTATTGGCGGTGGCATTGTTGTCATTGTCACCATCGCTGTTGTCTTCACCATTGTCATCGTTGTCATTGTCTTGCTGTTGTCAGTGGCAGAGCCTGGTGGTGGTGGTTGGTAACATGTGCAGCTTGGGGCTGCACATCAGGGAAGTGCACTGCTGTGATAGGGTGACTAAGCAACATGAACATGCAAAACTGGCATCACCCAGCCTGCATGTAATGCCACCACAAGCGTTAAGTCTGACTTAGACTTCATAAGGGTGTGCACAACTCAGCTGGTTCAAGTCGCGACTATAGTCACCTGCCCTATACACTTGTCTGCAACAAGGTAGATGTTGGCAAAGTGTTTTAAAGGAACAGGAACAAGAAAAGAGAGGAAAGGAAGAAGAGGACAAGAGTTGATCGGTCAGAAGAGAGCGTGTGACAGTGGTGATTGCAAGAAGACCAAGATGGCATATCTTGGTCTTTCCTGAGTGGTATTTATACATATATGGAGGCAGCTTTAAAGCTCCCCCTTAACACAGAGACCAGTAGTGATAGTAGCTCGAACCCTACTACAACTATCCTAGGAATGAGTCAGGTTATCATACATGTGATATCAAGACCCGTCTGATGAATAAGTCCATGACTGATTACTCCCTACTAAGCAAGTCACCTGCATAAGTAAGGGTCCACTTCCGTTACCATAACATCACCCCCTTTTCAGGTGCAACGTCCTTGGTGCCTAGTCAGGCCAATTCCTCCCATCCATCCCAACTGCCTCTCCTCAATTCTGTCCATTATGTCAGCCTTCTCAAGGTGGAACTTACACCTCACCAGCTCTGCCTGTACCCCTCCAAGCGCCTGCAACAACTCCATAATGCGCTGACTCATGCGGGCTTCTTCCATGACATATGATCAGTAGCGGTGTACCTCTGCCTTCACACCCACATCTTGCAGCTCATTAACTGCACAATCAAATCATGGTCGATCGTAGTACCTGGACTTGAAGAGGAACATGTCCTCAACAGGGTAAATGGGTTTGCCCTTCTCCTTGACCTGAGGTTCAGCATATAAGGCCTTGGAATAGACCTTGTCGCTATCTTCAACCAAGGCCAGGACCAAGGGGTCTGCATTCATAACCACTTGGACGTATGCTGCCTGCCGTACAACCCCTTGTCTGTTGTTGATTTGAAAATGGATGAAGTCATCCACACGGTTATACTTGTAGCCCACAGGTGGGGGTCGCTGGCCCGCTGAATATAGTGGAGTCATAAGGAGGGGTGGAGAGGGGGTGCATCCGTTCGTACATCGCCTTGGTACAGAGGTCGACCGAGTGTGTCACATGCGTAAGGGGTCTCATTGGGGTTGTCAGTGTCGGTGGCTGTGATAATGAGCGGATGCTCATCTGGGTACCACTCCTTCAAACACCCTCCGACTTGCTTGAGAATCATCTCTTCAGCTGGGCAACGACCGCCAACTTGTCCTTCATCAGCTGCCTGGTCACCTCCTGCCGCTTCTTCAGCTTGACGATTACCTCTTGCCGTCGACGATTCCTCTGCAGCCTCAACATGGTAGCCATGCGTAATTGGCTCTCCGTCCACTCCTCTGCTTCCTCCTTCCAGTCGTTCTTCTGCTTGGGTGTCAAGTGTGTGGGCAGCAGCCACCTCTGCCTCCGTGAGGGATTCAACCTGCACTGGGCCTAGTGAATGGCACGGGTTACCCACGGGTTTTTCGTATTTTTGAGTTGATGAGGTTGTAGCCCTGAATTTTCTGTTTTTTTTAAGCCCAAAACCACCCAGATCGGTGAAGGAATGGCTTTTCTACAGATTTACCAAGTTTGGTGGCAAGATACCAAAAATCGATGTGTCAGGAAGTGTTTTGTTATGGTGTATCACGAAAAAACCCGTGACATTCCGGGTCACGGGTTTTTTCGTGACACACCATAACAAAATGCCTTAGGAGGCATCAGTTTTTGATACCGTGCCACCAAACTTGGTAAATCTGTAGAAAAGCCATTCCTTCACTGATCTGGGTGGTTTTGGGCTTAAAAAAACAGAAAATTCAGGGCTACAACCTCATCAACTCAAAAATACGAAAAACCCGTGGGTAACCCGTGCCATTCACTAACTGGGCCAGGTCAAGGTGAGGTAGGTGCAGATTCCGGGAGAGCTGCATGAAGCCGATCAAGTTTGGTCATTTTGAGGGGGATGGTGTTGAGGCATTGTCCGTCCTCGGTGAGGAGCCACCAAGTGACTGGGGTGCTTGTGTTACTCGGCAGGGAGTACAGTCTGGAGGGCAGCTTGCAGTTCTTCGTAGGTGACAGCTCCCACGTTTGAGGCAACTTCAACGAGGGCATTGGGAGCGTTGGAAAGGGACATGATGAGTGAGGAGAGGAATCCAGCATGTAAAGGTGATGAGGGGAATGTAGGAATTGATGTTGTAGCTTGCCCTTTTATCCTTGGGTGTGTTTGGAGTGTGGACTGTTTGTACTCTGCTACTGCTTCATCAGTGAACACATCATCCTTGTTGACCCACTGGTTTTCCGAGTCCGGATACCCCTTCCATTTGACCAAATATTGAAGTTGCCATCTTCTGCCAAAGTGTTGTGGAGTCTAGAATCTTCTCGACCTTGTATTCTTTTTGGCTGTCCTCCAAATCAGGAGGTGGGCATTGGAAGTTTTCCCTGTGCATCGCAGTTTCGCGGTAGGGCATAAGAAGGTCAATGTGGAAGACTGGATGGATGCTCCACTGCGTGGGAAGTTCCAAGTGGTAATTGATAGGGGACATCACCTGAGCCACTCAAAAAGGGCCATGTCTTCGTGCCACGAGTTTTGTCGTGGGCTGATTGGTTCGGAGATGCATTCCCTCTAGCCATATGAAGTCACCAATTTCAAATTGTGGCATGTGTTTGTGTTTCACCCATAGGTTCTGGGCCTTTCTCATCAATTCTTGGGCTTCTTTCTGTGCTTCTCGGAGTTGTTCTATGCGCATTTGGACTCAGGGTATTGTGGATGTCTTATCCGTCCAATCAGTGCATGGGTCATACCCCATGAGGAGGCGGAATGGGGACTTCCTTGTATGTTCGTGTGCCCAATTGTTATGCGTGAATTCTGCCATTGGCAAAAATGCTGCCCAGTTATCTTGCTGTTCACTAGTCCAGAACCTCAGGTATTGTTCCAGCCATTGATTGGTTCGTGCTGATTGTCCATCTGTTCTGGGGTGATAAGCCGTGGATATGTTCTGTTTGATGTCTAACACGTGGCATAGCTCGCGGGTGAACTTGGATGCGAATCGGGGGTCTCAATCACTGATAATTTTTACCAGTAATCCGAACCTTCTGAACACGTGGGTTATGTACAGGGCAGCCATCTCTTCTGCTGTGATTTCCTCACAACATGGGATGAAGATTGAGGCTTTTGTGCAGTTGTGGTTGGTTATGGTGAGTATAGAATCGTATCCTTCTGACTCCAGTAGTTTGGTTATGAAATTGAGTGCAATGGTTTCAAACAGGGCTGCATCTGTTATGGGCATAATGGGGTTAAGAGGGGCACATATCAGTCTAGTGTTGACCTTGTGTCTTTGGCATTCCGCACATCCTTTTATGTATTCCTTTATGTCTTCGTTTACTTCAGGCCACCAATATTGTTGCTGCACAAGTTGTTGTGTTCTTTTGATTCCTGGATGTCCATGAATCGGTGAGTCGTGGTGCTTCATGATGAGTTCCCTTTTTTTGAGTTTATCACCGGTTATGACTCATTGGCCTTGTCGATACCAGATGCCTCCTACTTTCTTGAGGTTTTGGGTGTCAATCCAGTGTCGAAGTTTGACTTTGTCTTGAATTGGTTCCGGTTCATTTGTAACTTGGGTCATGCGTACAAACATGTCCTCTGGTAGTACTATGACATCCTGATTGTTGTTTTCTCCTTGGTTGTAGTC
Organism: Lactarius sanguifluus; assembly: GCA_021527775.1. Classification (NCBI taxonomy): domain Eukaryota; kingdom Fungi; phylum Basidiomycota; class Agaricomycetes; order Russulales; family Russulaceae; genus Lactarius; species Lactarius sanguifluus. Next base: position 110,993 of record JAKEYF010000091.1, read on the forward strand.
GGGTTGTCTTGATAACACGTCTGCTCGACCGTTGTTTTTCCCTGGTATATGGTGAATTTCAAAGTTATACTCCATCAGTTCTAGTACTTCCCTCACGACTCTTTGGCTTATCTTTTGTGGGTCTTTCCAGTACTGGAGGTTCATATGGTCTGAGAACACCTTGATTTTATGTGGTGATCCTGCTAGTAAAGGTCTCCAATGTCTGAGCGCTTTTACTATTGTGAGCAGTTCCAGGTTGTAGATGTTGTAGTTCCTTTCTGCTTCGCTTAGGGTTGCTGAGTAGTATCCTATGGGGTGTCGTTTGCCGTCGACCTTCTTTTGTAGTAGTACTGCTCCTGTTGCGAATCCCAATGTGTCAACTTCGAGTTTGAAATGGTCCATGAGGTTGGGGTGTGCCAATACTGGTTCTGTGGTTACTAGTGTCTTCAGTTTTTGGAATGCTTTGTCTTCATCCTTTTCCCACTTCCATTTGGTGTCTTTTTGCGTTAGGCAGTTAAGGGGTCTCGCCAATGTCACAAAGCCATGGATGAATAGTCGGTAAAAATTGCAAAAGCCTAAAAATGAGCGTACATCACAGACCTTTGTTGGCGTTGGCCAGTTTTTGATACTGGCAATTTTTACTGGGTCCATACGTGTCACCCCCTTTTCAAGAATTACCCCCAGGTAATCCATCTGTGGTGAATGGAAGAGGCATTTCTCCAGTTTGAAGTATAGGTCATGGTCCATGGCCACTTGGAGTATGTTGCTAACCACGTTGATGTGTGCTTGCATACCGAGGCCGTCATGTGTTGATATGCCTATATCATCCATATAGACGCAGATGGTAGTGCCAAGTAGTCCTTGTCATGTGATAGTGTCTCCCATGATATTGTTCATCATGTTTTGGAACGTTGCCGGTGAATTCATGAGTCCAAAGTACATGACTAATGGTTCAAATAGGCCGTACCGTGTTTTGAATGCTGCTTTTGGTTCGTCGCCCAGCTTAATTCATATGTTGTTGTACCCCCATCGAACGTCTAGTTTCGTATAGATTTGTCCGTTCCCTAGATCATTAATAAGTTCTAACATTAGGGGTAGTGGGTATTGGTTGCGGATAGTGCACATGTTGATTTGTCGATAGTCTTGGACCAGTCTGAGCTTTCCATCCTTCTTTTTGATGAAGAAGAATGAAGATGCGTATGGTGATTTGGATGGTCGGATGTATCCCATCTTGAGTTGTTCATCCAACCATTTTCACAATTGGCCATCTTCCTCTTGTGACATGGGGTACACTTTGCAGTCAATCGTTGCTGGTGTCCCTGGTTTGAATTCTATTGCATGGTCCCATGGTCATGATGGGGGGAATCTGTGAGATGCCTCTTTGTCGAAGATTTTGGCAAAGCATTGATACGGTTCTGGGGATGGTTGCTGCAACTGTATGTTGATTGGCTGCTATTGCTAGCTCCATGGCTGTGGTGTGTATATGACACTCTTCATTTAGCTCTGCTATGATATCTTCGGCTTCTTCTTGAGTAATTGCCGCTGCAATAATTGTTTGTGGAGTGGTTGGATCTATTGATCGGATGATGATGGGCATCGTGTCTTCATGGATCACAGCATGAGTCCAGCTGATAGTTGGTTTGTAGGTTGCTAGCCATGGGCAGAGATGTCAACGAGTGACACTCGCGAGTATGAGTACTCATCGGAATTTTCCGAGGGGTGACTCGTACTCGACTCATACTCGTCGGTACGAGTACTCGTGGGCATGAGTACTCACCGAATTCTTAGGACTGATACTCGTACTCGCGAGTGCGAGTACTCGTATTCATCCATTCAGTACGAGTACTCGTCTGAAACGAGTACTCTAAGGGTGTTATTATTATTGCAAGGTCTAGCTACAACATGTACTGTAAACACTTGCTATACTACCTATAATAATGCCCGCCGCACTGTCACTGCACCCTGCCGCCGTTGCGTACTAGCGTCGTTGCCATGTCACCGACTCACCGCTGCCACCGATGTCGTCGGTGTCGTCGCGGACCGTTGTCCTCACGGTCGGGGGCTGTTGTGGTTGTAAGCCATTGTGGTCGTAAGCCGTTGTGGTCGTGGGCCATTGTCGTCGTGGACCGTTGTCGTCTTCGTCGTCATTGTCGTGTTCAACCTGCCTTGCCACCGCCGATTCACCGTAGTGTCGTCGTGGTCGTGGTCGACCCATCGTTGATGGGGTGCCGGCGGGGGTTTGTTGTCGTCGTATGGCTGGCCACTCGTTCCACTGCCGTCGTCGTCGTCCAGGCGCATACCAAGGTCGTAGTCGTGGTGATGGTATGGTTGATGGGTAAGCAACTCGTGGTGTAGCAACTCACGGATGACGCCGAGCTTCCCACGCCCGGTGATTGCCAGTTTCGCATATGCGGACCGGCCCGCAGGCTGGGCCAAGCCACGTGCACTTGTAACATACCACCACCAGCAACAGCAAGACAGCGTCGGCGACGACAACGATGCGACGACAACGATGGAACGACGCCCACCGACCACGGCAATGGAGCGATGCCAAATTATGGGGTGATGCCAGCAACAGCAAGACGGCGGCGGCAACGACGCCTTGGAAGACACAACGACAACGACAACGACAATGACAACGACGGAGCGACGCCTGTCGGCCACAGCAAGGCGATACCCATCGACCACGACCACGAGGCGACACAGCAATAGGGCGACATCGACCGACAACAACAACAACACGGGCAACCGCGACGACAAGTAGTTTAGTATAGATAGGACATGTAATCCAATACAAAATAAAATGATTTATCTGATACTACTTAAACAAAAGTCTGGGACTGGTATTGGTGCCATTAGCACGAGTACTCGCGAGTACTCGCGCTCGGAGAAGGGTCCACTCGTACTCGCGCGAGTATTCAGGCACAAGTACTCGCGCCCGCGAGTACTCGTCATGTGACGAGTCAAACTCGCGAGTCACTCATTTAGCCACAACTCGTTGACATCTCTGCCATGGGTATCTGAGTACTATGTCCTCATTTCCAATGTCTGTGATAAGGAAACGCATGACCTTGTGGATTCCTTTAGTCTGTACTTTTAGGTCAACAAAGTGCATGATCAACCCAGCTTTGTTTTCTGTATTGTCTATGTTCCATATTTTCCTCGCTCACTCGAGAGGTTGCAGACCTAACCCCATCCGTTTTGCGAACATGGGTCATATGAAATTGTCTGTGGCTCCTGAGTCCACTAGTCCTTTGATGTTGGCCATTGCGTAACTTGTTCAAATCGATACTGGAATTCTAAGAGACCTGAACCGAGTTACTATTACAGAGTTACATTTGACCACCCTCACCCAGGCTGATGGGTTCAGGCATCCTGAAAACCCTCTTTTCTCCACAGATCCTGGAGTACTAGGTCTTTCACCTTGTCACTTTCTCCCGCTATTCCTGAGAGGCAGTTTTGGGCTCTTTGTTGAGGTGCTGTGGTAGCCTGCTGGTTGTTTGTTTCAACCAGTTCTTGGGTGTAGTAGTCCATTTCCAACCTCCTAGCATTGGCAGGAGTTCTGTATTGCATCTGGCATGGTTTCCTTGGTTGGTAGCAGTCTCATGAGAAGTGGCCTGTTTTGTTACAGTTGTAACAGATGACTTCCCTCATATTTTGTCATTGGCCTCCCCCTCTTCCTCCTCCTCTTGGTGTGAAAGGAGGTCTTTGCAGGTGGTTTCAATTTGGATCTCCCACTTCTGCTATTCTGGCACGTGTGCGGTCTGCTGAGGTGTCCATAGGGATGTATTGCAGCTGTGGTGGAGGATGCTGGCCCCATGGATTGCGGGGAGGGTTCCATCTGTTTGCTGGGGGTAGTGGTGGAGGTTTGGCGCTTTTGTGATTGTCGAGTCGGGCCCTCATGTGAATGAATTGGCACTGTCTTCTAAGTGCACACATCTTCCATTGGTCAAACGTCCTAGGTTTGTCTAGTTTGTATACTTTGGTGAAGAGTCCCACCAGAAGTCCAGCTGTGAACTGATCAATTGTTTGTGCATTGTCGAGTTGGTAGTTAGCCCGTCTTACTAGTTGTTCGAACTTTGTAACGTATGAATCGAGGTCTCCCGCGACCACTTTAAACCCAGCTCTGCTTGTGCTTGTTCTTCCTCCAACATGTTGGAGAACCTTTTGGCAAATTTGTCCGTGACATGTGTCCAAAGAGCTGGGTCATGTTGGTGTACTCTGACGCACAGTTGTCCATTGAGCCACTGGAGTCTTTCCAGTGTCCACTTGTTGACGTTGACCCCTTTGATGTACCCTAGGAATAATAGGGCCCTTCGGTAACAGTTGACCATGATGGGTGCCTTGAGGTTTGTCCCCCAATAGATGTGCCATTGAGTTAGGAAGGCTTCGTATTTAGTGTGGTCTCCATCAAAGATAGTTGGTGGTTCACCTGCGAGTTTGTCTGACCCATTGGGTCCTCTGTGTCTGCCTCCTCTGGGTGCTCCTCCTCTGGGTGCTCCTCCTCCAGGTACTCCTCCTCCAGGTGCTCCTCCTCCAGGGAATCCTCCTCCGGGGAATCCAAGGAATGGTTGCCTTGGTAGTGGGTGTGCAGCACTACATTGGCTTGGGGGGTCTGGTTGATTGGGGCCTATGGCTTGGTACAAGGCTGTGTTGTCCTTGTTAAGTCGGTGACCTGTCTGTGGGTTTATGGGGTTGACGATGGCTTCCACTTCTTCCTGGATTCTTCTTGCCTCATTTGTGGCTACGTCTTCTCTTACTTGGCTTATTTGGGTGGCGGTTGCCATTTCTGGTGCTTGAATTTGGATGATTTCTGGTTCGTCAATATGGAGTGACTCAGCTTGTCTGATTATCTGTCCTCCCACTGCACCTAGCAAGCTTTCTTCTTCACATTTGTCTGCTTCAGATTTGTCCTCAGTTTGTGGTTCTGTCATGGATTGGTCTTCGTCTGGGGCTCCGTCAATTGGTCCCCACTGCACTCTTGTTGGTAGATTCCTTGCATCAATATTGCAGTTGTACGCCCTTCTGGCTGGCTTTACTACATCCCAGCGGTTGTCTATTGGGTTCCACGTAACTTCCGTCCAACAGAGATTGTCGAAGTTGAACTCAACTGGTCTATACCTAGTTGGTCCAGATGCAAAGTCAACGAAATATCCTTTGTCTCCCCTATATTCTCTCCACCTAGCTGCTTGTAGGAATCTGGTGGGTACGTTGCGATCTCCTCTCCTCTCGAGAGAGTACGTTTGGAAATCTCTCCACTGGTCTCGAGTTGTGAATGCCACGGTGATTGAGATCTTGGTCTTAATGTAATGCCACCACAAGCATTAAGTCTGACTTAGACTTCATAAGGGTGTGCACAACTCAGCTGGTTCAAGTCACGACTGATCAATGGACAGAGTGGACGTGGGTTTCGAAGTCCACGTGGTGCATGGTTCCCATCCCATGATCAGTGAGAAGGGGGAGTGTTTGGTAGTAGCATTTGGCCATGAGTTGTGCACAAATTGCGCTACTGGAAGTGCCTCCACCCAATTGTCCTGCTGGACATTACTCCAGTGGCAGAGGTACTGCTCTAGCCATTGATTGGTACATTCTGACTGTCCATCAGTCTGTGGGTGGTATGCAGAGGAGATGTTCTGGTGGATCCCCAGCATCTTACACAGATCCTTCATGAAGGTGGACGTGAAGTGTGGGTCTCGATCTGTGATCAGTTTTCGAGGGATGCCATAATGGGGATAGACATGATGAAGGTATAGCTGAGCTACCCCTTCCGCAGTGATCGTCTCGTTACAGGGGATGAAAATGGCTGCCTTTGAGCAGTCATGGTCAGTGATGGTGAGGATGGAGTCGTAGCCATTGGATGGAGGTAATTTCGTGATAAAGTCCATCATCACAACTTCGAAGGGTTCAGCATCAGGATCGGTGGTTATGGGGAAAAGGTGTGGTTTTTGTCCATGGGGGTTGATTTTGTTAGACTGGCATGTAGCACAGCCCTTGATGTATTCCTCGATGTCGTTCTGCATGCCTGGCCACCAGTAATCACGTCAAAGAAGTTCAAGTGTGTTCACAATGCCTGGGTGGCCCATGCTAGGAGTATCATGGAAAAAGGTAATTACCCCCTGTTTAAGATCATTGTGTTGGATAAGCAATCTGTCATGGGTGATATGATTGTGAAACCAATACCCTGTACTCAGGGCCATATAGCTCAGTGGTTTAGAGCACCCAGTATATATCAGGGAGGTCCTGGGTTCAAACCCCAGTCTGGTCATTTTCTTGTGTGGACCCACACTTTCCCCTTTGGGCTGTGTTCCCCTTTGGGCTATTTCCCCATTGGGCTGTTCCCCATTGGGCTGTTGAGGTCCCATGAATTCAACACATTGTTGCCCACGACAACAAGAGCATCACCTTTCCACCAAAGGCCTTGATGTTTTTTCAAGTTATGGGGTTCAACCCATTGGAGGACATCTTTCTTGTCCATGTTTTGTGAGATTTGTGTCCAGTGTCCATGTCATGCATTAACATCTGGGTTGCGCATATAAATTGATCTGCAGGGAGGACAATGACATCATTGTTGTCCTCCTTGTTTGGTTCATAGTTCACTCATTGGGAAAGGGCATCTGCGTGACTGTTCTTGATACTGGGTACATGTTTTAATGTGAAATCGTACTCTGACAGTTCCAAGAACTCACACACCACCCTCCTGCTGATCTTTTGTGGGTCTTTCCAGTACTGCAGGTTGGCATGGTCGGTGTGGATGATAATTTTATGGGGGGAGCCAACAAGGTATGTGCGCCATGCCCTTAGCGCTTTAACCACTGTGAGTAGCTCTCGGTCGTAGATGTCATAGTTGCGTTCAGCCTCTGTCAGGGACTCAGAGTGGAACACGACCAGATGCATATGTTGGTCCAGTCCTAACTGGTTGAATACCATGCCAAGGGCCACGTTTAGGGATGTCAACGAGTTAGACTCGTCTATACTCGTTTAGCTGTATCTACTGAACCAGCGATCGTACAGGTCTGAAATTTGGCATACAAGCAGGCATATTGTATATCTGCTCGCATTCCAAATTTCAGACCCGTACGATCACTGGTTCAGGAGATACAGCTAAACGAGTATAGACGAGTCTAACTCGTTGACATCCCTAGCCACGTTCGATGTGTCTATTTCTAGTTCAAATGGTTTGGCGAGATCAGGAAACAAGAGTGTGGGTTCTCAACCAATACACCGCTGGATGTTGTCGAATGCATCCTGCTGGTCTTGGTTCCATTGCCACGGTGTGTCCTTTTTCATGAGATCATGTAGCGATCTTGCAAGGGAGGAGAAGCCCCGGATAAATCATTGGTAAAAGTTGCAGAATCCAAGGAATGCGCACACTTCCCGTAGGCTTTTTGGGGCTGGCCATTCTAGGACTCCCCATACCTTAACAGGGTCCATTCAGATGTTTCCATGTCCGATGATGAGCCCCAGATACTTGATCTCATACACCTCAAACTCGCACTTTTGGGTTTAACATATAAGTCGTGCTCTTCACAGAGGCATAACACCTCGTGCAGCAGGGCTCAGTGGTGGGCATGATCAATGGCGGTGGCAATGAGGATGTTGTCCATGTAGACAATCACTTCTCTGAGGAGGATTAGGGATGTCAACGAGTTAGACTCGTCTATACTCGTTTAGCTGTATCTCCTGAACCAGTGATCGTACAAATCTGAAATTTGGAATGCAAGCAGATATACAATATGCCTGCTTGTATGCCAAATTTCAGACCTGTACGATCACTGGTTCAGGAGATACAGCTAAACGAGTATAGACGAGTCTAACTCGTTGACATCCCTAAGGAGGATGAGGTCCCGGAAAATATAGTCCATCATGGCTTGGAACATTGATGGAGAGTTGGTGAGGCCAAAGTACATTATGAGTGGTTCAAATAGCCCTTGATTCATTTTAAACACAGCTTTATGCTTGTCTCCTACTTTGACTTGGACATTATTGTAGCCCCATGCCCCCATCGGATGTCTAGTTTGGAGAAGAGTTTGGCTCTGCATATGCAGTCAATGAGCTCAGGGATTAGAGGGAGAGGGTAGTGTTTTAAAGTCCAGTCTGGTCCAGTCTTTTGGCCACAAACCGGGCAACCAGGACTGGGACCGGTCCATGCCAAAAGCAAATCATGGAAGACCGGACCAAGACTGCTACCAACTGGTCCATGTTGGTTGTATTGTAGATTGCAGAAAAGTCATCGGTTGCAACCAATAATTTACTAGCAACTGGTTGAACTCTGGTTGCAACCAGTTGTTACACAGTGTCAGGCCAAAAAAATATCTATGCTTTATATGTTGTATTTGATACATACAGGGTAATTTGTAGTCTACAGAGCACTTCTACTGTTCTACAATCCAAGTCACAGTCCTCACCTAACTGCTATCATCGCCATCACATTGCCATCGGTGCTGCTATATGACCATTGTCACCATTACTGCCCATCGGTGTCACCGTGTTGTGGTAGTGGCAAGGGACTTGCTGTCTTGTTGCAGTCACTATCATTGCACTGGCGATTGCTGCTGTCGTATGACCACTGCCACCATCACCACCCATCGGTGTCGCCATTGTGTCGCCACATTGTGGTAGTGGCAAGGGACCTTGCCGTCTCATCGCAGTCACTATCGTCGCACTGGCAATTGCTGCCATCGTATGACCACTGCCACCATTGCCACCCATTGGTGTTGCCATCAAGACTGCCATGTCATTGTGATTGATGTTTTGCTGCCGCCATGTTAGTTGTGTCTGAGTGATGGGTCAACATTGCCCCACTGTAGTCGTGTCACCCTGTGATGGACTCAGAGTCAGCAAAAAAATGTTGTGGACTCCTAAAAAAACACTTAGCAGAATCAGTATGGCAAAAGTGGAGACATATGGGATGGGTGATGCCCTGGGGGCATTTATCACAGGGAAATGTGTAGTGCAGGCAATGAGACGAGATCAGCTACCACAGAAAGTGGGGACAAGAAAGTCTAATGGGACCTACAAGGCGGTGTATGCCAGTGTTGAGGTTATCTTGCAACTTGTTGCCTCTTCTGAGGGCTTGGCCATGCGAGCAGCGAGCAAAGTAGACCATATGAGGCCCTATTCGCAGTTGGGTAAGGCTCAAGGATGTGGAGGAGGTAGCCTTCGTACATTGCAGGCATGAAATGAGAGAGACGGGGTAGGTGTGGAGAGCGCTATGCGAGACATAAAGGTGAGGGATCACCAGATGGGTCTGTGGGAATAACACCACAGAAGTGTGGATTGGGAGAGGTGAAGGTGATGTCAGTGACTTTGGTAAAGCATCGTTCAGGTCGGCAATCTTTTAGAGAGGGGCAGCAAGGACCTGAGAAGGTCTTGTGAGGGTTATTCGTGGATGTTAAATACAGATTATATGGTTGGTGAATGAAGTGGAGGAGAAGTAATGGTGAGGTGCGACATACCTGCACCAGTGGTACTGCAGAAGAAAAGGAAGAGGATGTTACAGTGGCTGGGAGAAGATGACAACTCAGACGTTTTGTTGCGTTGCTAGGAGAGGCTGCCGGTGCAGGTGCACTGAACAAAGACGAGATAAAACATAGTGAGGGGTGGGGAAAACAAGCGACGAAAGAGAGCCCAAAAGTGTGTATTTGTGGGACAGAATAGGTGGGGGAAAGTGCAAGTGAATCCAGTGATTCAGGTGCATGCAACTCGGACTCAGACGTCTGAGTCCAGCCCCAGTACATACCAGGGCAATGCAAGTTCCACACACAGCACAGTACAGCCAGGCAAGTGACAATGTGAGCTCACACACAGGAGTGTCCAATATCATCGAGTCCAACGCATAATACAATTCTCTACTGGTACTAGAGTCTACTAGCAACTTTAACTAATTTACGAAAACCTTTAACTCAATAATAGACTTCTTCATCGGCACTGAGATTGTGCCTGGCTTGTTCAGCATCAGCAACAAAGAGATCCTTGTACTCTTCAACATCTACCTGTTCAATTTCACTCAAGTTCCATGCTGCTGTATCAACGACACTGTGATGCCAAGCAAATTTCATTAGTTGAAGCTCCTTGAACTTTTGTGCCCCAAGTCTTGCGTGCTGATGATCCGTTGTGACCTGCTTACTGGCAGAGAAGAGACGTTCGCAGGGGACAGAAGAGGCTTGACAGGGGAGGAAGTCGAGGGCCATCTGTCCAAGGGTTGGATAGATTCAGTGATGGTCCTGCCAGTACTGGACAACATCCATGTTGGGTGTCACATCTCATGGCAGATCAGAAAGGTAGCGCCCCAATTCGGCAACCCAACCCTCCTTGCCACATGCAATCAGTGTTTGATGGTGTTGATCAAAACCCATCAGGGAAGGTCTTGTTGACGTTGTTGGGGGGTCCAGTACCATTTGCGTTGCTGTCAATGGTGAAGTGCGAGTTTCCCAGTACTTTGCCATCTACTTTGGATCAGCTGTGCTACCATTATGCAAAGGGTTAGAAACACACCATATTTTCAAGGATCTTCTGTGCCTCAGCCTGCCAGTTCCTCGCATTGAGGTTACCTGCAAGAATCTCCACCTCCTCCTCCTCCTCCTCACCACCCCATGCATGTGCAATATAGCTAAGCTTGTAGTACGGATGGAGAACCAAGGCCAGTATATAGCTTGGTTTCTCGTCAAACTGAGAATAGTATTTGTTGAGTTTTGTGAGGCCATCGTTGATCACATCCTTGTACATGGCATATTGGGGATTGTCGCATTTCACCTCCCATGCCATTTGAAGCTCTTCAATTGCAGGGAGTGAACACCATAAGGTGGGTTTCTGTTCAGAAGGGAAGTATTCCTGAATCAGATTGGAATCCTCAAGAATCAACTTCACATTGAGGACCCTGACCCAGTCCATCTCAGTGATCTTAAATGCTGACCATGGAATTTTCTTGAAGATCCGGCCATCATGTCGGAGAACAGTTATTGGCCCAAACAACTCATCAGCAGCCATGATGAACAGTCTGACTGCCTGTCGAACACAATAGGCTCAGTCAAGCATTTTGTACGCTGACCCCCATCGGACGTTGCTATGAAGTGGGATTACAAAGGGAGTGGTAATACCAGATTCAAGTTGAAGCTTCTTGAAATATTCAATGCGTTGCCCAGAGCATTGAATCTTGACAGCGAGTGTGCAAATGGCAGTGATAACATCAAGAGATCCTCTGAGGACTTGGTTACCAGGCAGATTGGGATCATATTCCCAAATTGCTGTCATTGTTTCCACAGCTGCTATTTTCATGATATGTCCCATAACATTGATAGTTCCAAGGTTGACAACATGTCCAAGGCACCTGGGTAAACAATTGAATATCAGTATTGAAATGTGCATGAGGAAGACTCACATCAATTGGTTCTCACATGCATTCCAAACCGGCAGGTTTTGGGACTCATGGAGATGCTAGACCGTCTGACAAATTGTTCTGTTGGCTGATGTGTTATCCAAGGTAATCACCTGAAGTTTTGATGTATTCAGACCAAAGATTCCTACATGGTCACACAGCCCCATGAAATAGCGACCTAAGTTGTCACCACTATGGGCCCCTGAAATACTCTGGAAAGCTTCAGATCATAATGTCCATCGCTCTTCTTTCACCTCAATCCAGTGTGCGGTCATCCCCAGGAATGCCGCCTTTGTATTGTCTGCCAACCAGCCATCCACTGTTGTTGAGACCTTACCAGGAGCTACCTGATACTTGGTGAGTATCGCTTTGCTATCATCCAAGCTCTTGTACTGACTGTGATTTCTCTCTGTAGTTGCTTCAACCACTTCATGCACTCATTGTGGACGTAAACGCCAACATCATGACTGCTCAGTAGGTCAGATGCCTTGGTCTTCGGCCTCATCGACACAAGGCAATTACAAAACAACCTGTTATTTGTGATGGCAAAGGCCTGTAGTTGAAGATGGGAAGGATGGTGTGCAGGTAAGTATTGCCCATTGACATACAACATTGTGCTTCCCTGGTCGTCGCAAGCAATGAACTGAGCAACAGTGTGCAAGGCTGCCTCTCGCTTGAAGACTTCTTGGCGAGTGACAAACCTATCTATCATCTAGCATCATCTGTATCTGTTCCTTCTTTTCCTTCTCCTGCGCCTGTACGAGCTTTGGAGGGATTGCATGATGATTGATGGGTATGCCAGCTTCCTCACACTTTATTTTGTATATTTTGAAATGCCTCCAACAGTGTTGGCATAGTGTTGAATTTGTTATTTGTGGCTTAAGCATTTAGTTTGTGCTATTCTGTGACTGTACAACGCTCCAAGCAGAGTTACTTTATTTAGATATGCTTAGTCAGGTTGGTATATCCTGCAGAGGACGGAAGATATCCCTTTAGTCTTATATCCTCCTCTGCAGGTGAGTACTTAGATTTACATTGATTAATATAGTCTTATATCCTCCTCTGCAGTCCCCTTGTGTCCTCTGTGACTCAAGGGCCCTCTATAGGTCGCACTTTGACAGGTTATGGGCCCTGCCCTGCGCCTTAACTGATCTTTGCTGTCATTACTGCTGCTCCCATCGCCTTGGCTCATTCTCAGCTCTTCACACTCATTCCAATCATAGAGATCCTCTCATTTCCAAGTCTTCCTCTCATCATAATCACACTATTCCTTCCCACTCCGTTGTTCCCACCACATTCATCATGTCCATATCCAATGACTCATCAGTCTCGTCTCAGTCACCTCCAGAAGCCCCACAGTCTGCCTCAGCTGCATCAGCAAGTGCTCTCCTTTCGAGTCATCAAGTCGACTCCCACACTGCCTGGAATGCAGACACTGGTGCCTCAGCTCATATGACATTCCATCGTCATTGGATGCGCAATTTGAAGCCACATCGTGTCCAAATTCGGCTTGCTGATGGGTCTGTGGTCTATTCTGAAGGGGTGGGGTCTGTCCGGTTCAATCCTGTGGTACATGGTAAAGAAATGCCACCCTTGGAGCTCACAAATGTGCTATATGTCCCTGCTCTCTGCAGCAACCTGCTCTCTGTCCTATATCTCACTCTCCATCGCCGCTTCTTCGTCTCCATTGAGAGGGACACCCTACACTTCATCAGGGACAACAAGATTGCCTTCCAAGCGAAGATTGGACCCTCAAATGCTGCATATATTGTTGGGGACACCATTCCAGTGGAGCAGTTCGCCTCATTGTCATCTGCAACCACCCTCCCATTGGACTGGGACCTCTGGCATCGTCGCCTCTGCCACCATCACTTGGCAGGCATCAAGAAACTGCTCTCAGGCAACCTGGTGACGGGTTTCAAGCTTGATTCACAAGCCACCCCTGATCCAGTATGCGAAGCCTGTAAGGCTGGCAAGATGCATGCAGATCCCTTTCCATCTTCGACCTCTAGAGCCTCAAAACCACTTCAGCTAGTCCACAGCGACGTCCATGGCCCTGTCAAGGTGCCCACACATCAAGGGTATCGCTACTGGGTCACTTTCATCGATGACTTCTCTCGCTTTAAGGCTGTTTACCTGCTGAAGCGAAAGTCTGAGACCTTTGCTGCCTTCAAACAGTTCAAGGCTTGGGCTGAGAATCTCACTGGAGCGAAACTGGGCACTCTGAGGGATGATAAGGGTGGGGAGTACATGTCTGGCGAGTTCGAAGCGTTCTGCATCGACCATGGCATCCAGAGGCAGCACACTGTCAGGAATCGCCCTCAGCAGAATGGGGTCGCTGAGAGGGCGAACAGGACGATGGAAGAAGGCATTATCTCAATGCTGCATGAGTCTGGCATGCCCACAGTCTTCTGGGGCGAAGCTCTTGCTACATTCATTCACACAAGCAACAGACTAGTCACATCAGCGCTCCCAGACAGCACACCCTATCAGGCATTCAATGGGAGCAAGCCAGATCTCTCTAGGCTTCGTGTCTGGGGCTGCACTGCCTATGTGCTCATCCAGAGGGACAAGCGTCCACTTGGGAGCCTTGGATTGCACATGGAGAAGTGTGTATTCATTGGATACCCTCAAGGCTACAAGGGATGGAAGTTCTACAACCCTGTGACCAAGAAGGTGGTCATTTCAGAGAGAGCTGACTTTGATGAGCGCTTTTTCATGCTCCAGCCTCACTCCATACCCCACCTGCCTCCCCCTCGTCCCAATTCTCTGCTTGAGATGCCACCTACCTTCATATCACTCCCAGACATCTCAGACGATGTCCTGGACGCTCCATCTGACTCACAGATGCCAGATCATGGGGGAGATGGGTCTACTAATTCTGATCTGCCCTCTGTTCCTCTCATTTCGCCTCCAAGCGTCACTCAAGTGCCTGCTCACTCAAAGACACCTCCATCCATCTATCACTCACTTCCTCCTTCATCTTCTTCGCCTTCAACCCCTCCAGCTCGCCATCCTCATCATCCTCCTGCTACCCCTCGTCCTCAGCGCCTCAGACGTCCCAGAGATGAGTGGCTGCCAGAGCAATGGGCTGTTCCAGATCGCTACAAGCAGCCAAGGGAGCCAACACCAGCAGTGGTCTCTTCAGACGAAGATGATGACTCTGATGATCCCCTTGACATCATCCAAGCTGGTGTGGCATCTACAGCCGAGCCTACATCTTATAGGCAGTCGCAGCAACGCTCTGATGGAGATCTGTGGCATAAGGCATGTGAGGAAGAGATGGAGGCCCACAAGCTCAATGGCACTTGGGAGATCGTCAAGTTGCCACCTGGGAAGCGTGCAATTGGCTCTAGATGGTTCATGAAGGTCAAGCATAATGCTGACGGCTCCCTGGACCGGTACAAGGCGAGACTAGTTGCCAAGGGCTATTCTCAGCGTCCTGGCTTCGATTTCAAGGAGACCTTCGCTCCTACTGTTCGCTATTCCACCATTCGCATTGTCTGTCCTAGCCTTGGCTGCTCTTGAAGACCTTGAACTTCGCTCCATTGACATTTCCCATGCATATCTCAATGGCACTCTGGAGGAAGAGATCTACATGCTGCAGCCTGAGGGATTTGAAGTAGGCGGTCCAGATCATGTCTGTAGGCTGAGAAAGTCGCTATATGGCTTGAAGCAAGCAGGCAGGGTCTGGAACAAGACCCTTCACTCTGTGCTTGCCTCTATTGGCTTCAATCGCGTCCAATCCGACCATGGGCTGTACATCTACCTCAGGGATGATCTGAGGATCCTGATGCCTGTGTTTGTCGATGATATCACGCTTGCCTGCAAGGATGGAGCCAAGATTGATTCAGTGGTCCAAGAATTGTCCAGTCACTTCAAACTGCGAGATCTTGGCCCTACCACTCAGCTACTCGGCCTGGAAATCATCAGAGATCGTCCTAATCGCACTCTCTCCATCTCCCAGAGCCAATACATCTCTAATCTCCTTCAAGAGCATGGTCTCAGTGATTCCAAGCCTGTCTTGACTCCTCTCAACCCTGGCACACGTCTCTCCACCTCCATGCGTCCCCAGAACGATGCAGAAGCCTCAGAAATGCGCCAGTACCCTTACATCTCTGTTGTAGGCTGCCTGATGTATCTGGCAGTCACCACAAGGCCTGACATCGTGTATGCTGCCGGAGTTCTTGCCAGATTCAACTCCAACCCTGGCCTGGCTCACTGGCAAGCTGCCAAGCATGTGCTTCGCTATTTGAAGGGCACAATCGACTACAAGCTTGTCTACAAGCCATCCACTTCGCCTGAGCCCTTCATCACTTACTCAGATGCTGATCATGGTGGTAACCCGGACAATGGGAAGTCCAGTGGTGGATATGTGGTCAAGATTGGGTCTGGAGCGGTCTCATGGAGCTCCAAGCTGCAGCCCTTGGTTGCCTTGTCCACAACTGAAGCAGAGCACATCTCTGCTGTTGAGGCGGGCAAGGAGATCCTGTGGATGCGTCAGTTCATGGGGGAGCTTGGCTACAACATCTCTGGCCCTTCACTTCTGAGAATGGACAATCAATCGGCCATTGCAGTGAGCAAGAACCCAGAGCACCACAGCAGGATGAAGCACCTCTCCCTTCGCCTATTCTGGCTGAGGGATGCTGTTCAGGATGGTCTAATCACTCCTAGCTTTGTGACAACTCAGGAGATGGCTGCTGACATCTTCACGAAGGCTCTTGATCGGTTCAAGGTGCAGAAGTGTGCCACAATGCTTGGTTTGTCTAATTAATGATTTGGAGCCCTGCACAGTCATGGGGGAGTGTTATTTGTAGCTTAAGTGTGCTAATCTGTGCTGTTCTGTGACTGTACAACGCTCCAAGCGGAGTTACCTTATTTAGATATGCTTAGTCAGGTTGGTATATCCTGCAGAGGACGGAAAATATGCCTTTAGTCTTATATCCTCCTCTGCAGGTGAGTACTTAGATTTACATTGATTAATATAGTCTTATATCCTCCTCTGCAGTCCCCTTGTGTCCTCTGTGACTCAAGGGCCCTCTATAGGTCGCACTTTGACACATGGACACAAGGGTAGTAGTAGGGATAGGCTCAAGCGTAAAGGCAAGCGAAGACAGTGAGTCAAGTGAAAGTGTGACTCAAAGGTTCAGATCATGAGAG
The DNA here is from genome assembly GCA_021527775.1 of Lactarius sanguifluus. NCBI lineage: Eukaryota > Fungi > Basidiomycota > Agaricomycetes > Russulales > Russulaceae > Lactarius > Lactarius sanguifluus. The sequence goes on from JAKEYF010000091.1 coordinate 127,506, forward strand.
GGGACAGCGGTGTAGTATTACACAAGAAGTCAAGTCTACCATACAAGCTAGGTAGCGTAGGACTTATATACAAGTACATGATGTTTGTCAGTGACAAACATAAGGCGCAATCCTAGGACACGGGTCCTAGAGAACTAACAAGGGGACGGTATCGAAACAGAAAAAGGGAATCCCACAGGATGACATGTGTATCAGAAGATGTCAGTGGGTTCTGGAAGTCATGCCACAGGTGTCGTAATGGCAATGCGCTAGGCATGAGATAAAGGCCAAGACGCTAATCGTAATGGATCATAGGTAGAAAGTCTGGTCAACATGTCACATGGAATTCGATATCAGAAGTAACCGAAGCTCATCAGAAGGGGACGAAGATAGAAGTAAGAAAGAGGGAAAATTGTAACACTCCCATCCACATGCTGTTGAATTCGTGGGACCTCAATGGCCCAATGGGGAACAGCCCAATGGGGAAATAGCCCAAAGGGGAACACGGCCCAAAGGGGAAAGTGTGGGTCCACACAAGAAAATGACCAGACTGGGGTTTGAACCCAGGACCTCCCGGATATATTCTGGGTGCTCTAAACCACTGAGCTATATGGCCCTGAGTACAGGGTGTTGGTTTCACAATCATATCAACCATGACAGATTGCTTATCCAACACATGCTCCCATCCACATGCTCCCCATAGCCATCCCTAAAAGTGACCAGACTGGGGTTTGAACCCAGGCCTACTGGATATATACCAGGTGCTCTACCAACTGAGCTACCTAGCCATGAGTTACTGAGCTGGATGGTAATACTTGACCCATACTGGTGCCAGCCATAGGGCCAACCAGATGGCAAACAAGCTGGATGTCTCTCTCATTCAAGGTGCCAGCCATAGAGCCAACCAGATGAACCCCCACCTAGTGATTTCAGGTCCAGTTGTCAGAACCAGAAAAAAACCGCAACCAGACCAGACTGCAACCACAAACAACCAGACTTCCGGTTGCGGTTGGAGCCCAGCACAGCGAGGTGCAGTTGTGGTCACTGAGATCACACTGTGTTCTCCAACCAGTCATGACCGACTACAACTGGTTACAACCACTATTATCAACACTGGGCCTGGGTTATCATTACCATAGTACTGTATTTTTGGAGCAAGGAAAAGTACTAGAATACAAGTATTATAACATGATGTCAACTGTGATATACCTGGTTGTCACTGTTCCCCACCATCATCACATCACTGCTGTCTACTGCATTGTCTGTTGTGTCGTTGTTGTCTGTTGAATCATTGTCATTGCCATTGTGGGCCAACTTGTGGGCTAGACTAGCCCAGGCAATGGGCGTTCAATGTTGCCTTGTGGGTGCAATTGTCATCATGGTTGAGCTGTCGTCGCCTTGCCATTGTTCCTGCTGCTGGTGTCATGGTGGGATGCTGCCAGCATTGCATCTGTGGCAGACACAATTGAACTTGCATTCTTGCACCAGCATGGGTGGGATGGCACCTGGGTAAGTTGTTCTGCTTGGGGCTGAATTGGTGACGTGCTTCATTTTGTCGTTGTTGTGGTTAGCATGGCATTGATGGGGGGGTTGTCGCTATCATTGCTGGGTGTATGCAAGGGTGTATGCTGAAGTGAGATGCTAAGTGTGTTTGTCCCAATTTGTGCCCAGCCCAGGTTGTTGCCACAATTTGCTGGTTTTGTCAGCGCAGTGAATCCCTTGCTTACTTACTTACAACAACGCAGCAATGCCGACAACAAGCCTCAAGCTGTACACGACCACCAACCACCCCAGGGACCTGACAAGCAGGGACCCTAACCACGATGACAGCAGCAACAAGTGGCATCAACGCAGCCTCAGCAACAACTACAACACCAGCAGCAGCAGCAATACAACCACAAGCTCACAACTTAGACCACCACACACCTTGGAATGGGTGAATACAAGGTGAGGTTGACCGCCACAACAGTGGGCAAGGTGACAACAACAACAGCAAGACATGGCAAGGCGACAACAACAACAGACAGCAAGACGAAGTTGGTGGCAACAACGATGAGTCCACACAAGAGTCCACGACATTCAACAGTGCGACACAACAACTCAGAAGGTGAGCAGTAGGCATTGATTTAGTAGCTAGTGTACACACTGTACAGTATAATAGATACTTTCTGTACAGACCTAATAAAACTGTTCTCGCTGTAGCCTACATGGAAAATCAATATCACACCACAGTTGTCGGTTGGAACCAGTTCCAACTGACGACAACTGGTCGCACAACTGACGATAACTGGTCAGTCATGGTCCAGTTGTCAGTTGTGCCACAGCTGGGAAAAGACCAACTGGTTGCAGTTTCAGTTGTGGCCAAAAGGGGTAAAAAACCAGACCCAACTGGACCTGAAATCACTACCCCCACCCCCATGTTCCCCATCCCCATCCCCATCCCTATCTGTTACAATTTTACTCTCTTATCTTTTCCTTCTCTCCCCATGTCTTGTTCCGTTGTTATCGGATTCCCTGTGATGTGTTGACTGGACTTTCTACCTATGATCTGCTTCGATATGCGTCTCGGCCCTTATCTCACGCCCAGTGCATGACCGTTATGATGCCCATGGTGTGACTTCCAGAACCCGCTGATGCCTTCTGATCCACGCATCGTCCTGTGGGATTCCCTTGTTCTTCTTTCGTATGTTCCCCTTATTAGCTCTCTAGGACCCGGATCCTAGGATCGTGCCATATGTTTGTCTCTGACAAACATTGTGTACTTGTATATAAGTCTCACGCTACCTAGCTTGTTATTACGATCACCCAGATTGTTCCCGATGTGTTCACGATAATCCTAGTAATTCCTGAAGGTGCACGATGGCGTGTAGTCAAAAGGTCCCAAAGGCGAAGTAACACGGGCTGGTCACAACCAGTGCTTACTAAGTGACAAAGCGGACTTGTCCTTGAAGCAAACTTGACACTAGAAGAGTACTTGGGCTATATTGTTGAAAGACCAAGATGGCCATACACTGTAAACTACAAGCCTCTCTTATACTCTTACAGACTGGTATTTTCTATACTATTTTCTAGGTGCCAGTGAGTCAGTCTTGCTGGCAATAAGTGCCAGCACACACATCTAACCAAGCCTAGAACAGTCCAGAACACAGGGAGTCAGTGATGACACATAGAACAATACCATAGAAAGATCAGATAAGCTGATCTCTAGATATAACCATTCTGCAGGGGCTAGGTCGAGTCTGGGTCAGGAATCCAAAACAGGGAACTCTTTCATGGGAAATGTCACGTGATCGTGACACTTGTACGGTAGACTTGACTTCTTGTGTAATACCACACTGCTGTCTCTTCTCTCGAACTGAACCTTTGAGTTGCACTTTCACTTGACTCCTTGTCTTCACTCACCTTTGCGCTTGAGCATAATCCTGCTATTACCCTTGTGTCCATGGAGGCCAAGTGGTACTTGTTCACCCTTGAACTGAGTTGTAACTGACTCACTCACATCCTGTTACCGTCCGTGACTTAACCGAAGTACACGTCGTACTTAATGCCCCTGTGGTGGCATTACATTAAGTCTAGTCTCTCACAGTGGCAACATCTAGTCGTGCCAGATCCCAGTTCAAGCCTGAGTTCATCACTCGGCTATCTACCAACGACCTCTCAGACTGCATTAAAGGAGCAGCTATCTGGGCAGAGATTAACAGAATTGAAGGATACTTTATCTTCAGCCAAAAGAAAAAGGAGTATCACCAGATTCACTACCTAGAGGACAGACGTCTCTGGGCCTTTATTGATTACTCCCCAAATGAAGGAAGCTGGTACACCATCTCATGTACCACTTGAATTCGGTGTCAGACCTATAAAATCCAACAATCCGAAAGGGATTGACATCGACACCGATCCCGATGCAGAATCCCCTAGCATCCCAGTACCAACAACATCCTTCATTCCTTCTGTCCCCCTTATCACCCTCTCAGCCCCATCCCAGTCTATGGCCTCGCAGACCCATGCCTCAGCCAGTACAACCCTTACGTCCAGTGGACCAAGTGCTCCTAGTAGTGGAAGCCCTTCTGGCAGCAGTGCACCAGGTGGAGCAGCAGCTCCTAGCGGCAGAGGTGCAGCTCCTGGAGGAGGTATGCCATGTGGAGGTGGTCCTGGCAGAGGCACACTGGGTGGAGGAGGCGGTGGCAGCGGTGGCAGAGGAGGTGGTGCTCCTGCACCCCCCACCAGAGGAGCCAGACCAGCTGCAATCCCACCTGTGCCAGGAGGACACAGACGTCTCAGAGGAAACCCACCCCCAGAGTTCAACAGGACCGGGAGAAGAGCAAGCAGTTCATGCTTGCATTCAACCTATACTGAGAAATGAACCCCACTGTTGATCAACTCACCATCCCCTACCCCTGCACAATGACTTTCCTGTCCTACATCCATGGACCACTTGTTGACAATTGGGTCACCGAGCAGTTCACCTGGCTCAAGGACCAACGAAACACAGGGGTCTTAATGACCAAGATGAACCTGTGGAATACGGTTCGTGATCAGTTTGTACAGGCATACACTGATACCGCAGAACGAATGAAAGCCTGGAAGAGTCTGCAGACTCTGACTGTGAAGGGCGAAGACATTGACACTTATGTGGCCACTTTCTCCAATCTGGTCCATAAGGTGGGATATAACCCCGATGAAGCCACAACCCTGGAAATGTTCCAGGACGGACTCCCAAACCAGTTAGTCATTAACACCACACACTTCCAACACCCAATCACCTGGGATGATTGGAAAGTAGCCACCCATCTACAACAGGCTGAATATCTGGTTTTAAAGGACCACTTGGGGAAGAACAAACCCCAATGTGGAAAAAAGAGTGGACACAGCCAAGAGCAGTGGGTCCAGGCTCTTAACCAGAACCAAAACCCAAACACCATGGATGTTGGATGCACCAGAGCCTCCGTGGCACTTACTGATGGAGACAAAGCCCAGCTTCAGAAGGAGGGACAATGTTTTAGATGTCGTGCTCAAGGGCACCTGTCACGTAACTGCCCACAAAAGGGAATGTGCACGGCTACTGCCCCCACCATCGGACCCCCCTCCATTACCACGACTCCAAATGTACCAACTCCCGCCATCAATTCTATCACCATATTGTCACGGTGCAGCCGGGACATGACAACTTGGAGTACTGGAGAGACCAAGAAGACGACCCACAATGGGAGATGGAAGTCCGTGGAGCCATGGCAGTGCTTGAACGCCTGCTGGAGAGCTGGGATCACTCCCCACACTGTTGGATAAGCAATCTGTCATGGTTGATATGATTGTGAAACCAACACCCTGTACTCAGGGCCATATAGCTCAGTGGTTTAGAGCACCCAGTATATATCCGGGAGGTCCTGGGTTCAAACCCCAGTCTGGTCATTTTCTTGTGTGGACCCATACTTTCCCCTTTGGGCCGTGTTCCCCATTGGGCTGTTCCCCATTGGGCCATTGAGGTCCCACAAATTCAACACACACCAGTACATGAGAATGGCACATACTGATCACATGAGAGCAGGACACATGGTGAGCACACGTGACCCTCATCCACCACAATGCTACCAGGAGCCTTGGGAATAGGTCTCCTATATTGGCCATCATGTGACCCCGACACGTGACCTGCCTCAAATGGTCCGGAAGAGCCTAGATGAGCTTGCACCTAGGCTGAGGCTAGAATGGTGAGTCTGGATGAGCTTGAGCCCGGATGCGGTCTAGATGGTGACCCCATGACTGTATGGATGACTGATGTGAATCAAGGGCCTTGTGCCATTGGATAGGTGTATTAGGGTTTTGGATTTGGGCTGAGCTTCAAAGCTCCCCTCTGTAGTATAAGTAGATGGCTGAGGATGCCTTGTAGTCCTTAGCTTTGATATCTTGTGTCAATCCTTCCCTGCGCAGAGGTTGTATAAAGCTAGATTCCTCATTGACCATTCCTTCCTTTGTCATCTGTGCTAGTGTGCCAGTTATCGCCACTACACGTTCCGCTTGCCATCATGCTTAGTCATCCTCAGTAAAAAAGGAAGTCAAGCAAAAGTCGAAAAAATAGGACATCGGTCAGTCCATAGTCAACTGTTAGTCAATATTTTTGCGCAAAGTCAGACAAAGTCAAGTTCAAGTCAACCAAAGTCAATTCAAACTTGGAGAAAAAATCACAAAAAAAAACCTTGACCAGGATATATCTGAGGGCATTGTTGCAAAATTGGGAAGGGTCCTTATAATGTATTATAATGATATAATCTGATGTAATAAATCACGGGCATTGTAATCATTATAAACCCTGGATGAAATTCTGATAATCTGCATTATAATTCCCATTTTAATTGCGCTTACAATAGACTGATAAGCGGCTTTATAATCATAGTAACAATCACGATTATAATGACACACATAATCAAGGTACCATCTATTATAATCAGGAGGAGCACCCATCAGAAAAATTACAGCGTGTACAATTGCTTATATGTTCCCCACCGTATCTGATCTTTTTGTTTTTTTTTTTATGTTTATTCCATTTATCATATTCTAGTTCCTATTATACTCTAGTTCTTATTCTACCGTAGTTCTTCTTATCATACTCTATCTAGCCCGTCAATTATTATCATTATATTACTACACTATTACTAATATCGTAATCTTACAAGCGTCCTCATTATGTACTGGATTCGAACTGGCGTCCTTTACTATTGCCAATAACGCATATACAAAAACCCCTACACCATCAGACTGACAATACCCAATAAAATAAGTTCCCTATAGACAGTACGAAGGGCAGGTAGGGTAATATCACGGTCACTGCGACGACATGCGTCCTCTGATTCAGACAGCCTCGGCGAGGAACGCACTGTTCAAATGACCTTCGTGGACACATGTCAGATCCTGACGGCTTGAAAACAGCCACTCCTGTGGTTGTGCCAGTGCTTGCGAGTGATTCGATTCGGTCAACATTGTTATTTGTAGAGAAAAAACAGTACGCAATTGATCTATTATCCCCGATGAGCCTTTGCCGCCCCACCACTCCTCGTCTTCCGAGTACTACCGGTCTGTGCCTGCGCATTATCTCGCGCCTCTTTAGCCCTCCTGTTCCTTGGGGCGACATGTGTCAAAGTGCTACCTATAGAGGGCCCTTGAGTCACAGAGGACACAAGGGGACTGCAGAGGAGGATATAAGACTATATTGATTAAACTAAAACTAAGTACTCACCTGCAGAGGAGGATATAAGACTAAAGGCATATTTTCCGTCCTCTGCAGGATATACCAACCTGACTAAGCATATCTAAATAAGGTAACTCCGCTTGGAGCGTTGTACAGTCACAGAACAGCACAAATTAGCATGCTTAAGCCACAAATAACACTCCCCCATGACTGTGCAGGGCTCCAAATCATTAATTAGACAAACCAAGCATTGTGGCACACTTCTGCACCTTGAACCGATCAAGAGCCTTCGTGAAGATGTCAGCAGCCATCTCCTGAGTTGTCACAAAGCTAGGAGTGATTAGACCATCCTGAACAGCATCCCTCAGCCAGAATAGGCGAAGGGAGAGGTGCTTCATCCTGCTGTGGTGCTCTGGATTCTTGCTCACTGCAATGGCTGATTGATTGTCCATTCTGAGCAGTGAAGGGCCAGAGATGCTGTAGCCAAGCTCCCCCATGAACTGACACATCCACAGGATCTCCTTGCCCGCCTCAACAGCAGAGATGTGCTCTGCTTCAGTTGTGGACAAGGCAACCAAGGGCTGCAGCTTGGAGCTCCATGAGACCGCTCCAGACCCAATCTTGACCACATATCCACCAGTGGACTTCCCATTGTCCGGGTTACCACCATGATCAGCATCTGAGTAAGTGATGAAGGGCTCAGGCGAAGTGGATGGCTTGTAGACAAGCTTGTAGTCAATTGTGCCCTTCAAATAGCGAAGCACATGCTTGGCAGCTTGCCAATGAGCCAGGCCAGGATTGGAGTTGAATCTGGCAAGAACTCCGGCAGCATAGGCAATGTCTGGCCTTGTGGTGACTGCTAGATACATCAGGCAGCCTACAACAGAGATGTAAGGGTACTGGCGCATTTCTGAGGCTTCTGCATCGTTCTGGGGACGCATGGAGGTGGAGAGACGTGTGCCAGGGTTGAGAGGAGTCAAGACAGGCTTGGAATCACTGAGACCATGCTCTTGAAGGAGATTAGAGATGTATTGGCTCTGGGAGATGGAGAGAGTGCGATTAGGACGATCTCTGATGATTTCCAGGCCGAGTAGCTGAGTGGTAGGGCCAAGATCTCGCAGTTTGAAGTGACTGGACAATTCTTGGACCACTGAATCAATCTTGGCTCCATCCTTGCAGGCAAGCGTGATATCATCGACAAACACAGGCATCAGGATCCTCACATCGTCCCTGAGGTAGATGTACAGCCCATGGTCGGATTGGACGCGATTGAAGCCAATAGAGGCAAGCACAGAGTGAAGGGTCTTGTTCCAGACCCTGCCTGCTTGCTTCAAGCCATATAGCGACTTTCTCAGCCTACAGACATGATCTGGACCGCCTACTTCAAATCCCTCAGGCTGCAGCATGTAGATCTCTTCCTCCAGAGTGCCATTGAGATATGCATGGGAAATGTCAATGGAGCGAAGTTCAAGGTCTTCAAGAGCAGCCAAGGCTAGGACAATGCGAATGGTGGAATAGCGAACAGTAGGAGCGAAGGTCTCCTTGAAATCGAAGCCAGGACGCTGAGAATAGCCCTTGGCAACTAGTCTCGCCTTGTACCGGTCCAGGGAGCTGTCAGCATTGTGCTTGACCTTCATGAACCATCTAGAGCCAATTGCACGCTTCCCAGGTGGCAGTTTGACGATCTCCCAAGTGCCATTGAGCTTGTGGGCCTCCATCTCTTCCTCACATGCCTTATGCCACAGATCTCCATCAGAGCGTTGCTGCGACTGCCTATAAGATGTAGGCTCAGCTGTAGATGCCACACCAGCTTGGATGATGTCAAGGGGATCATCAGAGTCATCATCTTCGTCTGAAGAGACCACTGCTGGTGTTGGCTCCCTTGGCTGCTTGTAGCGATCTGGAACGGCCCATTGCTCTGGCAGCCACTCATCTCTGGGACGTCTGAGGCGCTGAGGACGAGGAGCAGCAGGAGGATGATGAGGATGGCAAGCTGGAGGGGTTGAAGGCGAAGAAGATGAAGGAGGAAGTGAGTGATAGATGGATGGAGGTGTCTTTGAGTGAGCAGGCACTGGAGTGACGCTTGGAGGCGAACAGAGGGCAGATCAGAATTAGTAGACCCATCTCCCCCATGATCTGGCATCTGTGACTCAGATGGAGCGTCCAGGACATCGTCTGAGATGTCTGGGAGTGATATGAAGGTAGGTGGTGTCTCAAGCAGAGAATTGGGACAAGGGGGAGGCAGGTGGGGTACAGAGTGAGGCTGGAGCATGAAAAAGTGCTCATCAAAGTCAGCTCTCTCTGAAATGACCACCTTCTTGGTCACAGGGTTGTAGAACTTCCATCCCTTGTAGCCTTGAGGGTATCCAATGAATACACACTTCTCCATGTGTGATCCAAGGCTCCCAAGTGGACGCTTGTCCCTCTGGATCAGCACATAGGCAGTGCAGCCCCAGACACGAAGCCTAGACAGATCTGGCTTGCTCCCATTGAATGCCTGATAGGGTGTACTGTCTGGGAGCGCTGATGTGACTAGTCTGTTGCTTGTGTGAATGAATGTAGCAAGAGCTTCGCCCCAGAAGGCTGTGGGCATCCCAGACTCATGCAGCATTGAGATAATGCCTTCCTCCATCGTCCTGTTCGCCCTCTCAGCTACACCATTCTGCTGAGGGCGATTCCTGACAGTGTGCTGCCTCTGGATGCCATGGTCGATGCAGAACACTTCAAACTCGCCAGACATGTACTCCCCACCCTTATCGTCCCTCAGAGTGCCCAGTTTCGCTCCAGTGTGATTCTCAGCCCAAGCCTTGAACTGTTTGAAGGCAGCAAAGGTCTCAGACTTTCGCTTCAGGAGGTAAACAGCCTTGAAGCGAGAGAAGTCATCGATGAATGTGACCCAATAGCGATACCCTTGATGTGTGGGCACCTTGACAGGGCCATGGACGTCGCTGTGGACTAGCTGAAGTGGTTTTGAGGCTCTAGAGGTCGAAGATGGAAAGGGATCTGCATGCATCTTGCCAGCCTTACAGGCTTCGCATACTGGATCAGGGGTGGCTTGTGAATCAAGCTTGAAACCCGTCACCAGGTCGCCTGAGAGCAGCTTCTTGATGCCTGCCAAGTGATGGTGGCAGAGGCGACGATGCCAGAGGTCCCAGTCCAATGGGAGGGTGGTTGCAGATGACAATGAGGCGAACTGCTCCACTGGAATGGTGTCCCCAACAATATATGCAGCATTTGAGGGTCCAATCTTCGCTTGGAAGGCAATCTTGTTGTCCCTGATGAAGTGTAGGGTGTCCCTCTCAATGGAGACGAAGAAGCGGCGATGGAGAGTGAGATATAGGACAGAGAGCAGGTTGCTGCATAGAGCAGGGACATATAGGACATTTGTGAGCTCCAAGGGTGGCATTTCTTTACCATGTACCACAGGATTGAACCGGACAGACCCCACCCCTTCAGAATAGACCACAGACCCATCAGCAAGCCGAATTTGGACACGATGTGGCTTCAAATTGCGCATCCAATGACGATGGAATGTCATATGAGCTGAGGCACCAGTGTCTGCATTCCAGGAAGTGTGGGAGTCGACCTGATGACTCGAAAGGAGAGCACTTGCAGATGCAGCTGAGGCGGACTGTGGGGCTTCTGGAGGTGACTGAGACGAGACTGATGAGTCATTGGATATGGACATGATGAATGTGGTGGGAACAACGGAGTGGGAAGGAATAGTGTGATTATGATGAGAGGAAGACTTGGAAATGAGAGGAGATGATTGGAATGAGTGTGAAGAGCTGAGAATGAGCCAAGGCGATGGGAGCAGCAGTAATGACAGCAAAGATCAGTTAAGGCGCAGGGCAGGGCCCATAACCTGTCAAAGTGCGACCTATAGAGGGCCCTTGAGTCACAGAGGACACAAGGGGACTGCAGAGGAGGATATAAGACTATATTGATTAAACTAAAACTAAGTACTCACCTGCAGAGGAGGATATAAGACTAAAGGCATATTTTCCGTCCTCTGCAGGATATACCAACCTGACTAAGCATATCTAAATAAGGTAACTCCGCTTGGAGCGTTGTACAGTCACAGAACAGCACAAATTAGCATGCTTAAGCCACAAATAACAACATGTTCCTGCTCTGGCACAGGAGTGGCCTGAGCCTGGTTGGTCAGATCGCGGTCTACAGTAGTTGCTGGAGCAGACATGGGTGAACCCGGTGCACTGCAAAATGAAGGTGTGGACTCCTGGTGATGGGGGGTCACAGATGCGGAGAGTGACCGTGTAGGTACGACATTGGTATTGGACATGCGCTGGATGAGGTCATCGACGGGGTTGAGGGACTTGAGGCCTTGTTGAGGCGTGGACTTGGGCGTGGACGACAAATCCCCAGACACGGACGTTGAGCTCTCAGGGAAAATCCGTTCATCATACCAAGACAATAGGTATGTGTAATAGTCGGGTGGAAGGCTCAAGACCATTTGCTTGTAGACGAGAAAGCAGTCTCCCCACACAATATTGGCGGGGCCTTTCGTCTTCTCAGAAAACATCTTGTCTGGCCCACAGACGAACGTGACCTGTTTGACATCAGACAATTGAGCTCGCATGTGTGGAAACTGACATACGACCGTGGCTGCAAGGGCGATCATACCCGGCGTTGTTTTCGTCAGCTTCCAGAGGCTGGATTTTGGGGCACGGTTCCCTGCAGGGTCACCATCCAACGACGAGACACCAAATAGAATGGTCTTTAGGAACTATTAATGCACAGTTAGTCATGCGTGAGCTACAGTAGTCAAATAGGTCCTCGGACTCACCAGCGGAAGCTCTTCAACTGCAAACGGGCTCGTGCTGCTTAGTGTTGGGGAAGTTTGGTTTGGTTTGGTTTGAGGCCATTTTTGCCAAACTGGAAACCAAACTGATTACATTTTGGCCAAACTGAAACCAAACTGAACCAAACTGATTCAAACTGCTCCAAACCAAACCAAACCGTTCCAAACCGATTAAATAAGCGCCCAAATAAGCGCCCACTAAGCGCCCAAATAATGTGTCAAATTGCTTACAAATCAGTTTGGTTTGAGTTTGGTTCAGTTTAAACCAAACCCAAACCATTTAAGACTTGATTTCAACTGAGTTTGAACCAGTTTTGGACTGATTTTGAACTAATTTTGAACCAAACTGAGTTTAAATGTGATTATTAAATGCTTGTTGGGCACTTATTATGTAATCAGTTTGAAATGGTTTGAACTCAGTTTGGGACCCCCAAACTGGAAACCAAACCATTTAGCTTTTTTCAGAAAATCCCAAACCCCAAACCAAACTTCCAGTTTGGGTTTGGTTCAAACTGAGTTTGGATCAGTTTGGAACCAAACTTCCCCAACACTAGTGCTGCTGCAATCCCTCGAAGGGAAAAGCACCGCCGCTAACGCAGGATACTTGTCCTCCAAGTTCGGGTTCTGAGTATCCACGAGAAGATCCTGGAGCTTTTTGATTTTGGAGCGGTCAACCTTGCTGCGAAGATGCGCGTTATCAACTCCTAAGATTTCACCAAGGACTCGACGCGCCGTGGAGATTGTGTTGGCACGCTCTTGCTTTAATTGACGTAGGAACTGCATGGAGTGGTCAACAACAGAGATACATAGTCAAGAAGACTTACTGCGTCCATGAAGGACTTCCGCCGTCTTTCATCCGTGAGTTCCTCCTGGAGATGTGGGGGAAGAGACTCGTACAGCTCGGCAGCAATAGCGACCTTCTGTGTGAGTGCGGTATTATAGCGTCCGATGTTGAGAGGGTCCACGCCTTCAGGGCGGTCAATATGGAAGATCGACTCATGGACCCACGGCTCATACGCAAAGGAGAACCGCCCTCCAGCATGCCCGATCTCCCTCTTGTTGCCGACCAACACTCTGCGAGCCTTCTTCACACTGGCTGACTTTGAGGACTTCAGTGAGTTATATTTTGCACGTAACGTCTTGAACTTTCGCTCCAGCTTCTGGTACTTGAGCTGGGTATCCTTAAGGACCTGGAGGTGATGTGCAAGCGTTAGATCGTCACGTGACGCATGTGATGGGACATTAAGGACGTACCGTATGCAGCTCTCCGGGAGTTAGCTGCGCAGTTGATATGGGCGGGTCGTCATGCGAACTGGTGACCGAAGACTGTGAGGAGGTGTCGGAATCGGTTTCTACTTCATCGGATGACATGGGGAGCGTTGGTGGAGTGAAGTGAGTGGGGTGGGTCCTTATAACCGTTCTAATATGCTCGTCGAATCAAAACGGTACCGATTACTCACTCATGACAAACGCAAACAGCTGCAGATGAAGTGTGACGATCCGCGTTGTCAAAGGCATGCTAATACGTACAGAAGTCGGCGGTGGGTGGTGGGCGCAACACGGCAAGGATTTCTGGGGTTATTCAGTCCAGAGAATTAGTCAATGCAATCTCAATAAGCGAATGGGTGGTACTTACACGACGATCAAATGTCATAAGTTTCGCTAGATGATAGAGAGAACGCCCAATGTCCTCTAGCCTTGGAGGGACTTTGTCAGTAATTGACATGCGAGTTCAGTTGTGACCGCATCAAAAATGTGTCTGAATAATGGCTCAGCCGACTCACTTACATTTTTGGATCCTCTTCCACAGCCAAGTTTATTACGCTCTTAACAACTGCGTGCTGTGTGCTAAGTCTCAGCGCTTACCTGTTGTGCACATTCGCATCAGCGCAGACAGCTTTTTCGGGCGTCCAACCCCCGCTTTGTCATGGCCCGTGTCGTCTGCGTGTGAGCATGCCAGTGAACCATGGGAGATGTCCAGCTGGCTGACAAGCTTGAGGATTCCCTGCACATTCGCGTTGAGAGGCTGGCCCGAACCCATTGACAATTTCGCACTTGTTCACTTGTTGCAAATGGGTGGCCGCGTGGTGATGTGATTGACGTTTTGCGCCCATTGTCTTGGCGCATTCTAAAGTCTCTTGCACGGCGTAAAAAGGACAGTCATAGCACATTATTAAGAGATGAGATGAGATACATCACATGAAGATTTCGTCACACCAAAGGAATAAGTCTCCAGTGTGGTCAACAACGTCCATGACATAGAAGTCCCCTGCCTTGTCAAAATCTCCGATCAAAGGGGCACCACGGATGATAGTTCGTGCGAAGATGAACTCGGTTTTGTTTGGGCGGGCGCGAACGCGGTGGAGTCCTAACTCATGGTCCTTGATCCGCTGTGGAACTACAGGCGCATCGAGTGGTTGTACCAGACAAACAGAATACGAGTCATCAGCAATGGAAACAGTAAATATAAGAAGAAGCCGAGCAAAAAATGGCCCGGGCACGGCATGCACGATGACGCAGTTGCGTCGCTCACTACCATGAAAACTTGGGTTGCAGTACAGTAAGTCGATATATTGTTTCTGATCGACCTTAGACTCATAGACAACCTTGATGGATCGGTACTCAGTGATCTAAATGGCATCAAGGAATACGCTCTTGAAGAAATCCAGGTGTAACACTTACATGATCTGTGGGACCGAAGTTGATGGTGCATGGTAATTGGTCTTTAATGGCCGCCAGTTTGGCAGTCAACCAAGTGGAAAGTCGTCGGCGAAAACTGTCCCCAAAAGAGAAAATTGTTGCCGGTTGTTGTCGCGACCGCAGTGCAATGTGCCCGTCGACGAACACCTTACTACTCCGGACTACGTCTGGGGTCGGAACCACGCTGGGAGTAGGGGTCGACACTGGCGGCGTTGCTCGATCATGTATCGTGGTGGTGCCTTCATCATCGGTGGTTTCACTCGCAATCTCGTCGATCTCGTCGATCTCGGTGCGAATGAGGAGTGACACGAATTTAGTGTGCTCGATCTTCAATATCTACACAAAGTTATGTCAGTTGAAGTCCTACCCACAGAACATACATACCTGCGGGGCGACGTCCTTGAAGTTTGTTCGCCTCGCATATGCCTTCTTAATATGCCCATGGAGTTTCTCATTGGGCTTCGTATTGTAGTTGCGGGTGGCTCCTTTCATTTCGATGTCGTCGAAACTGTGCACCAGCGTGTGCATCTTCGGGAAGTCCCAACCCTTCGTAATAGAATCTTCCTGTGTCACCGACTCCTCCGCAATGTACTTCTGGGGAACCGTTAACATGCTACTCGGAGGTTACAAAGGAGTAACGCGTACCTGCATAAGGTCTCCAAATTTCGCAAGTTCCCGTCATCCGGCGGCAATTGTGAGCTGTGTGTGTTCCTCGAAAGAGAGATATAGGTCAACAATGGTGAAGCTCCGCAGAGCGCGGATCAATAACCACCCTCCCACATCGCTCTGCTCAATAATGTTGTGCGCAGCGAATACAAGAATCTGAAAAAGAACGTATTGAGAATGAAACTACAGAACAGGAATAAGCATACTTTCAATAGATCCTCGTGTTTCGTGCCATCGGTGAAGGAAACATTCATAACCTCATGGAAATGGTACAGACCACTCCAGCGAGGCATGGCGCGACACCTGAATAGTTTGCATAACATGTATGAGTAAATCATACCAGAGAATGAAAACTACAGTAAAGCTTACTGAGCGTCCACCTTCGCCTCTTCCTCACGACTATAATGACCTATCAGGGCTTTGAAAGCCCCCCAGAGGTGGTAACCGAAGATGCCACTGTTGTTGGAATGGAGCCTATCGAAGGACAAGGCGCGATGTGGGTCCGTATGCGACAAGGTCCAGAATACGTTCTATAGAATGTCGATATGAGTCAAAGGTATGAAATACGAGATAGGAGTTATACTTACATTGACATTGCGGAGACCGTACGCGGACAGTAGCGCTTCACGATCCTTGACGCGCTTATGGCCTCGGGCCTGCTGAACGAGTTCTTGTGCATGAGCGGCCGTCCTGAGGGACCAGGTCTTCGTGACGTCCGCGAGCTCATCCTTTTTGACAAGACAAATTGGACAGGGGGACTTCGACTTTGTTCCGCGAATTAGAGACATTACACACCTAGTAGTCATTGTGTATCAGGATCCGGTGCAATACCACAAGAAGGCAGGGACGCACTGTTCCTCGTAACCCACAGACAAAATGAGAACAATGGGGAAGAGCCATCGCTTCACCCCGTCGCCGCACTCAAGCCAACAGCCAGTCTTCGAGTGCGTGACGATAGACTGGATAATCACGAAAAACGATTCGTGCCATACCGTTCGCTTGAAATTTACGAATGTGGGTTTCTTTTGTTCCATTGGGTCCTCCTTGACCTGGAAAATATTCATCAGCAGTGGGAGAGTCCAGGGTGTAGCTATGGACGTACGATCGGAAGCCATCCGACAACACGCCCACTACCGAAGCCATTGCCATTTCGAATGGTTGTAGGAAGGTTGGCGCAACGTGCAACAACCGGGTATCCCTGTGTTGTCCCAAAGCTAGAAAGTTTCGTTTTGTCAGCGTATAATATAAAGGCGAGAGGATTCCCACCCTGTGGGATCTGTGACTGCAAAATATTAGTGCGTTGAATGAAGAAGACCTTAGATGCCATCCATAATACCTGGGCGTCCCAGAACGCATCTCCTGACCAGGGCTCGTTGAATACACGAACGGACTCGTCTCCAGTACACCGGAAAATCCTCTCTGCGTCCCAGTGAAAGTGTTTCGCTAGTTGTGACGACTGTATCAAGTCTTTCGCCCAATCCCAGAGCAGGCGATAGTGTACATCGAACTCCAAATTCTTGTTCCTATACGGTACAGATACTGTAGACAGTTCAAACTACAAAAGATGAGCCCATCGCCGAGGTACCACTCCTGAACTCACAGGGGTCAACTTCAACAATGCGTGCTCCCAAGCGGTCTGAAATTCCGCAAGGCACTCAACCGTCACCTCCCCCTTACCGGTCTTACACAATCTGAAGAGCTCAAGGAGCTTTTCGGATAGATTATTGCTCAGACCGCTCTCCAAAAGGATTTCGGAGAGCACGAAATCCTCGCGCATCCTGAAGAAAGGCGACCAGGGTTGAGGGCGTGGTTGGTGAGCGGAGGAACTGGGGTTGTGGCTGGGGTTATCAACAGAACGGGTCTTGGTAGGCTTGCAGCTGTTAGGGTGATATTCGGTTCGAATTTGCCTAGTCGTAACAGCTTCCGGGATATCATAATCGTAAAGGTCTGGGGATGGGAGTGAGTGTGGGATTGACTGATTTCGCGGATAAATGATTTCGTACCTGCGATGTCCGAGTCCGAGTCCAGTTCAGTATCAAGTTCAGGGGCTCCATGGACTGGTGGCGTCCTGATAGCCATACCGGGTCTGCTTGCACCTTGAGGGGGGGAAAGTGACCGAGAAGTGAACCGGAAATACGAAGAGTGCAGAGTACCTCATACCTGCAAGTTGAGCCTGCGCCTTGCCAATCATCTCTTTCTTATACTCCAGTAGCTCCTCTTCTTCCCTCTTCTCCCTCTCGCACTTCCTGGTGTGCGCAGCGAACGCCTGAGGACGAAAGTGATTCATACAGATTGCACAAGCTTTTTTGCTGCTGCCGATGACCGCTTGGATCCTTTTGATTGGACTTTTGGCATTCCAGATGTTGGATATACAATGAGAGGTATCAAAAATAAAGGGCAGAGGTACAACAACAATGTTGGAGTGGAGTTAGAGTGCGAAACGAGGCAACACTGCGGTCACAATCGAGTTACATAAACCAGATCTTTATTATGACCATCGTACAACAATTATAATTAGATCTCACTGCCTGATGGTTCGCTTATAATCTCAGGTAATTAATTATGAGTTGGCTGGGGTGGACGTAATTAGTCGGGAATTATTATGAGTGGGTTGCAAGCGATCAGGGGTCGGTTGTAATGTGGTAATAATTATAGTTATAATCAGGACCGATTATAAAGCCCTTCCCGATTTTGCGACAATGACTTAGTCAGTCAAAGTCAATGCCAGATCAGTTGAACTTAGGGAATAAATTATGGAAAACAGGGGCATCAAGGTGGGTGTGGGTCTGATGGGGTCAGATGGGGATGGGAACATGGGGGTGGGTGTGGGTTAGATGGGGATGGGGGAATGTGGGGGTGGGTATGGAGAGGATGGAGATGGGGATGGGGAATGTGGAGGTGGGTGTGGATGAGATGGGGATGGGGAACATGGGTGTGGGTGTGGGTGAGATGGGGATGGGGATGGGGAACATGGGGATAGGTGTAGGTGGGATGGGGATGGGGAACATGGGGGTGGGCATATATGGGTGTGGGTGTGGGTGGGATGGGGAACATGGGGGTGGGTGTGAGGGGGATGGGGGTGGGAAACATGGGGATGGGTGTGGATGAGATAGGGATGGGGATGGGGAATGGGGGGGGTGGGTGTGGGCAGGACAGGGATGGGATACATGGGGGTGGGGGTGGGTGAGATGGGGATGGGGATGGGGAACATGGGGGTGGGTGTGGGTAAGATGGGGATGAGAAACATGGGGATGGGTGTAGGTGGGATGGGGAACATGGGGGTGGGGGTGAGATGGGGATGAGGAACATAGGGATGGCAAATGGGGGAGGGGGTATGGGTGGAATGAGGATGGGGGGAACATGGGGGTGGGCATGGGGGGGATAGGGGAACATGGGGATGGGTGTAGGTGGGATGGGGATGGGGAACATGGGGGTAGGTATGGGTAAGATGGGGCATGGGGGGATAGGGGAACATGGGGATGGGTGTGGGTGTGGGTGAGATGGGGATGGGAAACATGGTAGGTATGGGTAAGATGGGGATAGGGAACATGGGGGTGGGTGGCCCATGGAGGGATGGGATGGGGAACATGGGGGTGGGCATAGGGGAACATGGGGATGGGTGTAGGTGGGATGGGGATGGGGATGGGGATGGGGATGGGGATGGGGATGGGGATGGGGATGGGGATGGGGATGGGGATGGGGAACATGGGGGTGGGCATGGGGGGATAGGGGAACATGGGGATGGGTGTGGGTGGAATGGGAATGGGGAACATGGGGGTGGGTGGGTGTGGGTAAGATGGGGATGGGGAACATGGAGATGGGGAACATGGAGATGGGTGTAGGTAGGATGGGGATATGGGGATGGGGAACACAGGGATGGGTGTGGGTGAGATGGGGATGGGAAACATGGTAGGTATGGGTAAGATGAGGATAAGGAACATGGGGGTGGGTGGCCCATGGGGGGATGGGATGGGGAACATGGGAATGGGCATAGGGGAATATGGGGATGGGTGTAGGTGGGATGGGGATGGGGAACATGGGGGTAGGTATGGGTAAGATGGGGATAGGGAACATGGGGGTGGGCATGGGGGGATAGGGGAACATGGGGATGGGTGTAGGTGGAATGGGGATGGGGAACATGGGGATGGGGGTGGCAGAGATGGGGAATGGGAATTGTGGGAGTGGGTGTTGGTGTGATGGGGATGGGGAACATAGGGGTGGGTGTGAATGTGATAGGGATGGGGAACATGGGTGTGGGTGTGGGTATGATGGAGATGGGGAACATGAGTGTAGGTGTAGGTGTGATGGGGATGGGGAACTTGGGGATGAGGATGGGGAACATGGGGAATGGAAATGTGGGCATGGGGAACATGGGTGTGGGTGTGATGGGGGGCATGGGGAACATGGGTGTAGGTGGGGGGGATGGGGAACATGAGTGGGTGTAGGGGGATGGGCATAGGAATGGGGAACATGGGTGGGTAGTGTTTAAAAGTTCAGTCAGGTTCAGTTTTTTGCTCTTTTTTCAGGTAACTGAACCCTGACCAGTTCACTAATATGAAAATTACATGCAAACCTGACTGAACCTTTGGTCAGGTTCGGTCAGGGTTCAGTCAGGTTACCGGTCAGAACTGGTTAGAACTGGTTTTTTGGGGGTAACCTGACCTGACTTTCGCAAATCTCAGTGAACCTCTGTGAACCTGACTGAACCTTTGTGAACTCTTAGCGAACCTGACCTGAAGTCAGGTCAGCTGCAGTCAGGTTCCAGTCAGGTTCCAGTTATTTGCAGTTACCCTGACCTGACCTGCGAACACTATGGGTGGGTGTAGGGGGGAACATGGGGTGGGTTGGGAGGACATGTAAAATGGGAACATGAGGGCAGGCATGGGGGAGATGGGCATGGGCATGGGGAAAATGGGGGTGGGTGTAGGAGAGATGGTGAATGGGGACAGGGGGGGCAGGCATGGGGGGATGGGCATGGGAACATGGGCATGGGAACATGGGCATGGGCATGGGCATGGGGGTAGGCAGGGGGAGATGGGAAAGAACATGGGGGTAGGTGAGGCAGAGATCAGCATGGGGATCATGGAGGTGGGCATGGGGAGAATGGGTGTTTGCATGAGGAACATGGGGGTACAGTGGGGATGGGTGTAGGTGGGATGGGGAACATGGGGATGGGTTGAGGAGAGATGGGAAGTAGAAACATGGGGGTGGGTGTGAGCAGGGATAGGAATAGGGAATGGTGATGGTGATGGTGATTGAGAATCTGCACATTGCTGTGGGTGTGGGGAAGATAGGGACGATGATATTGCCAATGCAGCTTTGGAGTCCTCTCAACAAGTATTTTCTCATAGGCCAATGTACACCTTATTTGGCAGAGCACAGAATGTGAACACCAGTAACCAGTTCAGACCACCATTTGAAGGAGGGAGTTCTACACCACATGCCATAGAGCCACCAGCTCTATCTTCTTTTCTTGTCCACTTTTCAGCACAGCAAGAATGTTTATGCTATTGCCACACAGAAACACATATGTGGCACAAGAAAGGTGGCCCAGGAGAACATGAGAAGACCTAAGCACCTTGACTTGTTTCTCCCTGTAGATTGTCATCCCACCAGACCTGTTAATGTGTCAACAGGGCCAGCATCACCTCCACTAGTGATATAGTGACACTCTACATCTAGTGCTCAACATTTGAGGACAACCATTTGAAGGAGGGAGTTCTGCACCATATGCCGGAGAGCCACCATCCTCTGTGTGACCTTTACATACATTCTAGGTTGTACAAAATTGGACTTGCCTTTGTGCATTAGTTACAATGTTGCTCCCCTTTTGCAGTTGAGCCTGTCCTCTATTGCCTTGTGTCTTAGTAGGACCAAGTGCTCATCTTACTGAGTTAACTCAATCTACAGGGAGAAACAAGTCAAGGTGCTTAGGTCTTCTCATGTTCTCCAGCCACCTTTCTTGTGCCACATATGTGTTTCTGTGTGGCAATAGCATAAACATTCTTGTTGTACTGAAAAGTGGACAGGAAAAGAAGACAAAGCTGGTGGCTCTTTGGCATGTGATGCAGAACTCCCTCCTTCAAATGGTTGTCCTCAAATGTCAAGCACTAGATGTAGAGTGTCACTATATCACTAGTGGAGGTGATGCTGGCCCTGTTGACACATTAACAGGTCTGGTGGGATGACAATCTACAGGGAGAAACAAGTCAAGGTGCTTAGGTCTTCTCATGTTCTCCACCTTTCTTGTACCACATATATGTTTTGTGGCAATAGCATAAACATTCTTGATTTGCTGAAAATTGGACAGGAAAAGAAGACAGAACTGGGGGCTCTATGGCATGTGGCGCAGAACTCCCTCCTTCAAATGGTGGTTCTTGAATGTAAAGCACCAGATGCAGAGTATCACCATATCACTAGTAGAGGTGATGCTGGCATCTGTAAATGCAGTAGCTGTTCAGAGCTGCTCAGAGCTGTTTGTAGCTATTGGCACAGGTTTACCCATGTAAATCACACAGGTTTTTGTATCCAGCATGTAGTGCTTGACAGTGCGGTCCAGGGGCACTGTCAAGCACTACACGCTGGATACAAAAATCCGCGTGATTTACACAGGTAAACCCGTGCCAATCACTAGCTGTTTGGAGCTGTGTTTGGAGCTGTTTGGAGCTCTGAACACCTAATTGCATTTACAGATGCTGGCCCTCTTAGTAACACATTAATGGGTCTGTTCAGAGTGTCCTTGAATGGCTCTGAACAGCTCCGAACACCTACTGCTTTTACAGATGGCCCATTGTCCTTCAATGCTCCATCTCTCCTATGGTTCAAACATTCATTTCCAAGAAGCCTGTTATTGTAGACATTTTTCAACCTCTTTATATATACAAGACATCTACCTTACTACTTTACTCCTCTTCCTCTTCCACACCATACTCCTCAGAACTAAGCATATCTAATCCTGGGTGCTTTCACAAGATATGAACCTTTGACTCCCATTCCCAAACTCCAACCAGTGTAATAAGACTGGTTGTTCTTAACACCATGCAGTCTTTTGACCACTCTCCACACCATCTTCCTAGCACATCCCTGATCTCTCCTAGTTTATGATAGACCACTAGATTGCCATAGTCTAGCAGAGAGTAAAATGCCAGTGCCTCTCCAAAGATAGGCCCACCCTCTTCTTGGGCCTCAAAATATCTAGATGACCTTGAGGCTTGACCTCCCTTCTCAGACATTCTGCTCCTCAAAGTGACATCTCCTGGAATTTTGCACTTTCCCCATCTTTGAATTGTAAGGTCCACATCCAGAGTGACTTCAAGAAAATCACAAATTGCAGCAAGGTGATCATAATGTTCTGAGGGATTGTCTATCTCAGTCTTCTTTATTGGCAGTGACTGAAACAGATTTTCTTTCTTCTTCCCTTCTTTAGAGGAAATGGCCAGGAATGGGTATTGCAGAGTTAACACCTTGGTGCTTGCCCTTTCATATAGAATTGTAGCTATATTGGCAAAGGGTGCCTTCTTGGACCTGACTTTATGGCCAATTTCTCCAATGGCCCTCTCAACTGTAGCTTGAGAGCCAAATCTGATTGAGCCATTCCAGAAAATATGGTGTGGGACATGGATTAATTGCCAGATGCACAGTCTACATCTTGAGACCTTGACTGGGTCATCCCCAACATAAAGCCTCTCAAATCCTTGGAGGAAGGACTTGATTAGACCTTGTAAGGATGCTAAGTCCTTATCAGACTTTGGTGAGTGAGACATTGCAGCTTCAACAATGTCCACAAATTGTGCAAAGTTCCTCAGCACATCTCTATCAAATCCTAGCTCCCATGCCATTGGTATGATAAACCAATGAAGGAGGGCCATCCATTCATAGACTTTGTATTGGCTATGGTGCTTTTTATATGGGTCCCTAATTGGCCGACAGAAAGATGAAGGAAGGGTCTGTACTGCCTTTTCAACCTTTGCACCAAGTTTTGAAGCCATGTCTTTATCCATGTGTATCTTCTCATCAATGGAACTGTGTGTTACCCACAAATCCCAGATGTGCACCATGCAGTTTTCATAGAATAAATGGAAGGGGTCCAATGGGAAGAATGATGGATGGAAAAATGTAGGACTGGCTGCACATATTGTAAGGTGTGAAATCCCTGTCTCCTTCACAATCCTTTGGAGCTCTGCTTGGTTTCTTGCAGACTCAAGCCTTTCAATAGTCTGCCAATAATGTCTTTGGCCTCACATGGGTAAGTTATCCAGGTCAATAATATGGCAACCTGGATTATGTCTCTCCTTTTGAGGTGGAGAGATTGGATAGTACTGGGCCCTAGCACCTCTGTCCTTGGCAGGGTGGGCACCTTGTACCAAACTGAAGTGATCTCCATAAAGGGCTGAATGTCCTGCCATCCCACTCAACTTGGCAGATCCAAGCATGTCTCCTTTTACACCACAGAGATATGCTCTCAAAACAAAGTAGGATGAATCAACAGCATCCCATGTCCACATCCCCACACTTGCCATTGCCATCTCTTCAAAAAGGGGATACATGAAGGACTCTATGTTCCCAGGTGCTGATGGGCCTGGGATTGCAAGTGGAATGATGACATTGTTTGCTCTGTAGCACATCTCTGGTGGGAGATTGAGCAGCACAATAATTAAGAGCCACATATTGGACTGCTTTTTCATGGTGAGCTGAGCACCATCTGTAGAGATGAATAAAGCAGTGTCTCTTTCATCATCAAACAGCCCCAATTCAGTGTGGTGGCGAATATGATTATCAGAGTTGGCAAACTCTGATCTCTTTACACCAGCACCCCTTGCAAGCATATCTAGTGTCCTCTTCAAGCATTCATCCCTATGGTGCATCTCATGGGATGTCTCTACATTGGCATAGTATGCCTGGATGATAGGAGTGATGGGCATGTAGAGCATGGTTGCCCTTGGCTTTGGTTTGACTGTAGAGCTCTGCTGTGGTTTGTAGTGCAGTTCATTGCAGTCTTTCTTTGTATGAACAGGTGGACTGAGAATGAGAGTCTCCAGTATATGCCATGCAACTTTTAGGGCACATATCAACAAATGAGGGGTGTAGCCCAGTGAGTCTTTCAGCTAGCTTTCTGACCAAATAAAGGCTGAGGATTTCCTCCTTTGTGGCCTCTCCAAGTACCTGTGCATGGGCATTGTATGCTTTAACAGTGCCATTGGACCCTATCCATGCAAGGTAGTGCTGAAGGGACAATGTCTCTGCCCTGGATAGTGTGTGTTGCCATGGGGGAAAAGCAGGACAAGGAGGGAGTGTGTATTCCTTCAACAGCTGTTTCTGAAGCTGGATAACAATTTCTGGCAAATCACCACTACCACTACCACCAGAGGGTCCATATGGAGTCCCATGAGAGGCAAAGTCTTCATCAGATGCTGAGCCATCATTATAATCCAGTTGGCTAGAACCAGAGCCAAATTCAGAGCCAGGGTCTGGAGCAGGATCCAAGGTCTCCTCTGGGATCCTAAAGATGACAGAGCTATCACCCTCATGGTCTATATTGTCCTCCTCTATGTCCATAGGGCCTCCAAGTCCCTCCTGCCAGTGCAAGGAAGATGGGGTGTCTATCATGGTGGCATTAGAATAAACATTAGACAAAGTTCACAATATATTACTTACAATTACCATCAACCATCATAGCATCATCACTGCCCATCCCCCCCTCTGGAAATGGAGGTGAGCCAATAGGGGCATTAGCTAGATCTAAGCAGATCAGTGGTAATTAGGAGCATACAAATTAAGTGCTCACCATCTGGATAAGGAGATCCAGGTTGCCTAGATGGCTGAGACTCCTCAGCTAGGCTATTAAGCAGCTCTGCAAGCTGGTAATGACAGTTCTGGACCATGTCCACAGTGTTCTGATGTGCACCAGAAGCTATCAGATTATTTAGGTGCTTCAGGTTCTCCCTGAAGTGAAACCTAATAGTCCTCTTGGAAAGCTCCTTTTGTGAGATACACTTAAAGCATGGGCAAATATATTTTAATATTGGGGCCATAGTTGTTGTAAGAAGATGTGTATATGAACTAGGTAGCACAGAAAGTCTATGCTGATGGTCTGCAGATAACAAGTTGCAAGAGATACGAGGTATTGTAACCCCGGGCTGGTGCTGCCACCGCGTTTGTCAGCACTAAACGAATGTTGACTTTGGGTTTTTCTTGCTCGCTCTCTCTACCCTCACTTCACTCTTCTGTCCCCCATTCTCCACCGTTCTCCTCCTTCTTCTCTTCCATCTTCTCTTCCATCTTCTTTTCTTCCATTCTCAATCATGTCAGCCCTTGCTGATGATGATGAGCCCTTCTTATCTTAAACTTTGATGGTGTGGACAACGACCTGTCTGCGTTTTGGTCTTGTGCCCCAAGCGGGGCTTTTTCTGCAACTGCCAGTACATGGTCCCTTGCAACACCTTCTCAAATCTCTCAACCTTTGGGCCTCCCCATCACAACCATCACTCAGTTGACTCACGACGAGCTCATGCACAACCCGGAATTCATGAAATATGTCGAGATGGTCAGCCACCTTCAAGAACTGCTCAGCTTGCAGCGAAATCCTACGACGGCAACGAACTGTGAGTGCCCACTCTTTCCCTCATTTGCCTACTTTTCGCTTACTTTATATATATATATCAGCCACAACCATTAGCTCGACCACCACTTCATCCCTGCGCCCAAGCGAGTCAGCTTCACAAGTTTCCTCTGGTGGTGCACAGCTCTGATCCCCACTCCCTTCTCCTCAACCACTCATCCACCCAGATTGCTACCCACCATCTGTCATCTGGACCCAAGAGGATTGCAAGGCCAATCCCGCCGTTGGCTGCTCAGCCAGCAACCAGTCCCGACCCCCCATGCAACGCGCGGTCCAACATGAAGATGGGGTGATGATCTCAGAGCTGGAGTGGAAGGATATCCGCCAATCTGCGGCGATCATCGCTTGCTCCCACGTGGAACCACTGAAGCAACATCCCTGTGCTGTTGTCAGCAAGATGCACAAGAAGGGGTTCATCAAGAATACCTTTCCGGATGTGTGGTATGAAGCTCTCATAGTGCTCGAACGTTCAGCTCCATCCCTCTCACTGTGTGCCCTGAATTGGAAGGCTGATATGGTCCTTGGGGCTGTGCTGGACAAGTCTTCTGACCCTGTACCTCCTTCCCGTCCTTTGACCCCTAGCCTTGTCACATCTTCCCGTCCCCCTCCTTCCAGCCTCGTCACTTTTTCCCACACCTCAGCTTCCTGCACCTCGGCTTCCCACCCTTCCACTCCCTCCAGTGTCACACCTCCCCGCCCCTCACAGTTGTCCCCTCGTCGCACCTCGTTCAAGTCCCCCCATCCTCAACCGCGTGCACTGTCAGGACCGGTGCAGTCACCCCAGGAGCCAAAGCCAGCGGGCAAGGCCAGCCCCCAGGCAAAGCGTAGGCGCGATCCAAGCCCGTCATGGCAAAACAGGAAGCGTTCAAAAGTTGGCAAGGGTGCCAGTGGGACATCTGTGGGTTCTAGTGCAGGTGGGCCTGCAAGTATATTTTATGTGTTAAGCTAACTATTTCGTAGTTCAACATCAGCCTCCTTCCCCCTGCCCCGCCTTCATGTCGTTGGTTCAACCCAACACAGCCTCCCAGCTGGTAAGTCCTTCTGTTCTTTGTACTGTTTCGATCTTTGACTCTTCCCACCAAATCATCCCCATGTGCCGCATGCCACTCACAGCCCCCGAGCTCTGAACCTGCCCTCCCCAAGACCTCGCGTGCCAAGCAGGACAATGCTACGTCACGTGCCAAGGCTCCGTCAACATGGGCCAAGGGCAAGGGCAAGGACAATCCTGCTGCGATGACATGGCTAGCCAGCCAGTGTCAAAGTCTCATTCGGTGACCCCTGTCGACCCCAGGTGCCAGAGCCCAAGATGGGGCGCCCAAGTCCAGGTCAGATTGGCAACCTCATCATTTGAGGTATGTACCTTCTCATCTCTATTTCTACATTTTAATGGTTCATTTTTTGTAGAATTCGAGTGAACCTGCCCCTCCCAAGACGACATGTTCCAAGCAAGGCCACACCACATCACACCCCAAGGCTCCGTCGACACGGTCAGCCAAGGCCAAGGGCAGCTGTCCCACAACAACGGACGACAACAATGTCACTACCCAGTCGCAGTCCAAGTCACGTTCGGTGACCCCTGTTTCGGACCCCGGGTGTAAAAGTCCAAGATGGGGTGCTCAAGATCCAGCCGGAAAGGCAGCATCGTTGTCGTTGTTGTTGTCTGAGGTGTGTAGCTGTCTTTACCACACTTTTCTGTTTCTGATGGTTCGTTTTTTTAGGATTCAGGCAGCGACAATGACTTGCACTCGCACCTCCAGGCCCTCCAGTGTGACGAGCTTGTGCTGTGGATCGAGGAGCACAAAATCGAGTCACAGGGTAAGCAACCAACAAGAAGGGGTACGTCGCTCCCTTCCCCTTTTCCTCCTCGCCCCCTGCTTGCTCACCATTGTATACAGACCTCATCGACGTGATAGCAGGAGCGCCGAAATCAGAACAGCCCTCCAAAGAGGACATCGAGGGCATCATCAAAGAGGTAAGTGCACGCATATTCAGCTGCCCAATTATGACTAATTTGTTACTCTAGTGCAAATTGAAGCGCATCATGAAGGCTGCATAGTGGCCTGTTTTCTTACTTGCACTTTAGGTACTGTTGGTCTGTGTCAGTCACAAAAATATATGTTTTTTGCTGTCAGATATTCTGGTCATGTGATTGACTATGTGTGACTTTTGTTTGACTTTGAGTTGACTACTAATTGACTTTCAAAGTCAGCTTACAGTCAAGCAAAGTCAGCCTGTAGTCAATGGTATTGGGTGACTCTTGATTGACTTTGAGTTGACTTTGAATTGACTTTTGATTGACTTTGAATTGACTGCTAATTGACTTTCAAAGTCGGCTTACAGTCAAGCAAAGTCAGTCTGTAGTCAATGGTATTGGGTGACGTTTGATTGACTTTGAGTTGACTTTGAGTTGACTTTTATTTGACTTTGAATTGACTGCTAACTGACTATCAAAGTCAGCTTTCAGTCAAGAAAAGTCAGTCTGTAGTCAATGTGACTTTTAATCGACTTTTGTCTGACTTTTGTTTGACTTCTAATTGACTTTGAAAGTCATTGACTTCCAAATGACTTTCCATTGACTTCTGTTGACCTTTGGTTGACTTGTTTACTGACTTACACTTGACTTTTGTTGTCAATTCAAAGTCGGACCTCAGTCAACAAAAAGTCAGTTGAAAGTCATCATCGACTTCAACTGACTTTTTGTTGACTTTTTTTTGACTTCTGTAGTCGAATCAAAGTCAAAAAATTAGGATTTTAGTCAACAAAAAGTCAGTCAATGAAAAGTCAATGACTTACAATGACTTTTTGTTGACTTTTTGTTGACCTGTTCAATGACTAGATCTTGACTTCTGTAGTCAACTCAAAGTCAAAAAAATAGGACCTCAGTCAATGGAAAGTCAACAAAAAGGTCATTGACTACCAAGTGACCATACATTGACCTTAACTTGACTTTTTTGTGACTAAATCCTAGTCTTTGAAAGTTCAGTTGCAGCAACTGAAAAAGACTGCAACTGAACTGAACTGCAACTGGAAACAACCGGACTTTTGGTTGCAGTTGTACCTAGTCCTAGAATATATCAGTTGCAGTTGCCTGAATGGCAGCTGACCTCCAACCGGTTGCAACCGACTCACATGGGACTGGCCCGTGGTACAGGCAACCTTCAGTTGGGTATGGGCTCAATATTATGAATACTGCACTAAACTATCTAAACAAAGTACTACTGTACTACAAGCCCACTGCATTGTCATTGCCCGGCACCCCTGCCATCGTTGCGTCACCATTGTTGTCTGTCGCTTGTCGTTGTTGTCATCTGTTGTGTTGCCACCAACGTCTGTCGTGTCGTCGCCATCGCCGTTGTTGTTGTTGCCGGAGCCGCCGTTGTTGTTGCCACCGCCGCCATTGTTGATGCTGTCATCATGGTCGAGTTGCTTGGCTCAGGGCTGGTGAGGTTTTGCTTGTTGCCGTCATCATCTGTCGTGTCGCTGCCAACGTCGTCACCGTTGCCATTGTTGTTGTTGCTGCCACTGCCATTGTCGATGCTGTTGTCATGGTCAAGTTGCTCGGCTTGGGGCTGGCGAGGTTTTGTTGTTGGTCATGGTTGTGGCATAGGCGGGGTTTGCCGTGATGCTGCTCCCACTGTATTTACTTTACTTCGGAGACATGGAACACGTGCATTCCCGATTCATTCTCAGGCCGGGTGATGCCGGTTTTCTACTATCGCTATTGCTTATCACCCTTCACTTCCCTGATGCAGCCCTGAGTTGCACGCTACCAACCGCCGCCACCGCCACCAGCCTGAGTGTTCTGCCATCAAGCACACGACAACAACAATGGTATCGACAACAACAACAATGACAAGACTCGGACGGTGTCAACAACGGCAATGCGACACGAGTCACACCCCAACCCACACACACAACTTAGACGGCCACCAACCACCACCACCGCTGCAAGACACTTTCCACAGCAACGACAACAACGATAGCAACACCGACAACAACGATAGCAACACCGACAACAACGCTAGCAACACCAACAACGATGACAAGATGACGTTGACAACGACAACGCGACACGACTCGGACGGTTTGGAGCTCGGTTCATGAGGACTAGTAGTTAGCTAGTGTACAATAGTTCATGTACTAGTACTCTAAGTTTAAATACAGGTTGTAGTATACTCAAAAAAACCCGCTGAACCCATCATACAGGTGCGGGTTCACATCAGTTGTGACTGGTCTCAACCAGTCTCAACCGACTGCAACCCAGTCGGGTCACAACCGGTTGACACAGCCTGCAGAAAGGTTGTGCAACCGGTGACAACCAGTTGGCCAAGGTTCAGTCACAGTTGCACCTGCCCGGGCCAAATGACCAACTGGTTGCGGTTGCGGTTGCGGCCAAATTAGGAAAAAACCAGACTCAACTGGACTTTCAAACACTACTAAATCCTGACTTTCAAAGTCGAAAAAATAGGACGTCAGTCAACTGAAAGTCAATGACTTTTAGCTGACTTTTGAATGACTTTTGCCTGACTTCCTTTTTCACTGAGAGTCATCACTGACACCTCGTATCTTATCATTATTACTCTCACCCTTGTCATTGCCCTTGTGGGCCATGCACTGCAGATTGCCCTAGCCATCGCCTACAGGATCCTGAAGACCATTGAAGTCGTGCAGCAGCAGCAAACAGGCAAATAGGCCACGTGATTGGCAGACGTCCGGAAGGAATGTAACAATATCTTCTAATCGCATACTTTTGAATGAAGAACAGGCAGATGCGCAGATTGCTGTGATGAAGGCGCAAATGCAGGAGGTCAGGGACCTCATGGTGGATAAATTGTTTGGACATGAGGATTTTCTCGACGCTTGAACCTGGTGGCCTGGGCTAGAGCTCTCAATTTAAATGTGTACACTAGCAGATATCGATCTATGCAAATCCCAGTTTTGTTCAAATCTGCACATGCAATGGCCAAACAACAAGTCCTTGTGGACTCCAGAGCAACTGACAACTTCATTTGTTTGACACTGCTCAAACGACTCCAAATTACTACCAGAAACATTACACACCCCATCTGCATTTGGAATGTGGATGGGACGAACAACCAAGACGGAGAGATCACCCAGTATACTGATCTCACTGTGTACACCAGAGGGGAGACCAAGACACTTCGTTTCCTAATTACCAGTTTAGGAAGAGATGAAGTGATCTTCAGGTACCCCTGGTTCACTGTGTTTGAACCAAAGATACAATGGGGGGAAGTGACATTGAACAAGGAGTTTCAACCGGTCATTATCTTGAGCCTCCACTTGTCAGACAAAGCCACACCTATGGAAGCTTCCATATGGGTGTTGGAGATGTACAAACTTGACAAGGAGGTGTGGGAACAGCTCATGGATGATGAGCAGGACCCCCATATCACATTTATACGAAAAACCACAACTGCGTCGGAATTGGCACAGCAAGAAGCGGCCAAGAGACCAGAACGCACATTCGAAGAAATGGTACCCACAGAATACCGAAGCCATGCAAAGGTATTCAGCGAAGAAGCGTCCCATCGATTCCCCCCCTCATGGGTGTGGGACCATGCCATTGACCTCCTCCTGAATGCCCCTCCCATGCTAGACTGCAAAGTCTACCCACTTGCCCCAAACAAAGAGGAAGCCCTCACAACCTTCCTCACTGAACAGCTGGACAAAGGGTACATCAGACCCTCGAAGTCGGCCTATGCATCACCTTTCTTCTTTATCAAGAAGAAAGACGGGAAGCTGTGGCCTGTCCAGGATTACTGACAACTGAATGAGATCACCATTCGAAACCACTACCCACTTCCCCTGATCCCAGAACTCATTGATCGCATATGCAGGGCCAGACTCTTCTCCAAACTAGACATCAGATGGGGCTATAATAATGTCTGAGTCAAAGTAGGAGACAAGCATAAAGCCACATTCAAAATGAACTGGGGGCTGTTCGAACCATTAGTAATGTACTTCAGCCTTACCAACTCTCTGTCAACGTTCCAGGGCATGATGGACTACATCTTTGATGAACAGCACACATAGAGATCATACTCACAGTGACAAAGTAGACTGTGGTGAGATATGAGGGTGGTACTGGAAGCAGCAACAGAGTAGATCTAGCAAGTGAAGCAAATGTGGAGTCTGGCATACAACAGATGAGAACTGGTGTTATTACAAGAGAGGAGACATACCTGGCACACAACAGATGAGAACTGGTGTGGTGCCAGAGCGTACAGAGTACTCTACTTATACTATACAGAGGTGTGACACTAGTACAACACAAGTAACATAGAGTCACAGAATACAAGGAGCGTTGTTCTACAGAGGGACACAAAGGAGTGTGTAAATGGAGAACAAGGCGCAAAGAACAAGGAAGGGCTAGACTATGATATCATAGTGACATCACAATAAAGATAGAACAAAGGGAATGAGTACAAGGACGAAATACAATAGGAGTCCAGAGGAGTCCATGATGTCATTGTACAGTGATGTCATAGATAAGAAAGTCCGAGATTGTAAAGATCATAATAATCTAATCTACATAAGTCCAATATATCTTATCTAAAGCAGTCCGTTATCTGCGTGTCCATTGAGCTGCTAAGTGCACACAGGTCACTTATCAACATCTCCCCGTGATCAGCAATCTCATACTAGCACAGATCTTTGTGGGTCACTTAACTAGGCTTACTTGGGGAGAAGTCCCCGTGTGAGCACCGAGCGAGGAGGGGCCGGGCGAAGCGCAAGGGGAAAAAAAACTCGGTGCATGTGGCACAGGCACGGAAGGGGGAAAGAAAACAATTTATTAAGGAATGAGCGGGCATGCTAGGAGCCGCGGTGGGACGGCAGGGTATGATGCAGTAAACGAATAGGTATGCAAGTGCGTTAGCTAGTAGAGACTGGGCGGAAGCACGAAGTGCTTCTTGATCGAAAAATAGTGGTTTGTTGTGTCTGAGTCGAGGTCGCGACACCCGAAACTGTTAGGAAGCAATGATGACGTGGCGAGTGAGACTCGGTACCCCCAAACATAGGAAGAGTTGGTTGAAATGGCTTACCCTGCGGAGCGTGGGATGAGCTGGCGCAGCGGGGTGGGGATGGCTCGGCCGGGCAGTTAGCGGACAGGGGGCATGGTGTAGCGAATGAAGGCATCTTGGATGGTGGGGGCGGCTTGGATGTAGGGGGCGATAATGATGGCGTGCTTCCACAGGTATAGGAGGAACGAGTCCCCGGCCCACCATCCCTGGGCTTTGACGACGTCAAACGGCACTCCCCGGAGAAGGTATTCGAGCGTGGAGCCAATTCGGATGCCGTGCCCTTGTAGAGGCTCTAGGCCAGCAGCGCGGGTGGCTTTTCCTATTCTCTCGAGGAACTTTGCCTTTGTGAGTGGGCAGCAAGCATTCTGGACGCGATACATGAAGAGGTGGGCGGATTCCGAGGGCTGGTTGATCCGGAGGTGGTTTTTGGAGGGCCGCCAAGGGGTTGGACTCGCCTCCTTGAGACGCCCAGTATACATCCTCACCATCTCAGCTGGCTGCCTTCGTTTTGGGGAGGTGTAATACAGTCACCTGAAGACCGTTGCGGTCCTGGTCATATGTTAGGT
This sequence comes from Lactarius sanguifluus, assembly GCA_021527775.1. Lineage (NCBI taxonomy): Eukaryota > Fungi > Basidiomycota > Agaricomycetes > Russulales > Russulaceae > Lactarius > Lactarius sanguifluus. The sequence continues at coordinate 161,080 of JAKEYF010000091.1, forward strand.
TCTGGGTGGTGATGTGAGTGTTGGGGCGGAAGCTCCCAATGGTGCGCACTGTGAACTTGCCCAGCCTGGCCGACGCATAGAAGCAGGTCGTGAGGCAGGTGAAGACGGCTGCATCTAGGGGGTCCCCGAGGTTCAACTGTTTCGCGATTTCTACCATGAGGCTGGGCATGTATGGTAGCCGCTGCTTCCGTATGGCTGAGCTGGGTGTCAGCTTGTCGGCCGCTCACAACATCATGTCCATCTCCCCTTTTTCCAAATTCCAGGGGACCAAGTGCAAGATGTGCCATGCCCGGATGCCATTCAGGTAGTTGGATATCGTCTTCCCCGAGTAGGCAGCCGCCATGTGTGCTACAAAGGCCAATATTAGACTCTGGCTGGCCGGTGCCCTCTCCCTCTCCGGCTTTGTCGTCACAAAAGCGATGCCACGTGAGCAGGCCGGAACCATATGCCTCGCACGTGTCTTCTTCCCAAGCGTGTATCATTGTGTCTTTTACATGTTCGCGCTCTGCTTTGCTGAGGGGCGCGCTGCCAGGGGTGGGTGTTTGGGTGTAGGCTGGGATCCATAATCTGAGGCGATCCCTGCCAAGGCAGTGTGGTCGAAGGAGAGATGGAGTGGGGGTGCGGTTCGGAGGGTATGGCGCTGGCCTTCTGTGCGGGGTGGAGGAGGAAGGGATGGGGAGATGGCATGGCCTCGTATCGGTGATCTTTTGTCGCTTGGCGTCCCTCGGCTTGGTATCAGGTGATGGCTGGGGGCCGCTCGCCGGGGTTAGGTGTTTGAGCGCGGCCTCCTTGAGCAGCTCGGGAGGGTTAGATATTGGCGAGGAAAGGCCGGACCTCCTCAGGGATGACGATGCGTTTGAGGAGGAGGCTGGTGGGGGGGTAGCTGTCCCTGGAAGGGGCGTCGGCAGGATTCTGCGTGCTTGGAACATATTTTGTGTATACAGTTCGATTGCGGTCTTCCGATAATTGGAGAATGCGTTGGAAGACGCGGTTTGTGGGCCTGTTAGTGCTGGACCTTTTCCACCAGCCTTCGATGACCCCCCTGTTGTCGCCATAGGCCAGGATGTGTTTGCCTTCGTGAGACAGCTTGAATAGGCTGAGGACAAGAAGTTCGAAGCCGATGGCTTCAGCCCACTGGATGTCCCTTCCTTGGGCTTTCCAGCCGGGGGTGAGGTGCCACGCTCGCCAGCGTGGGCCAATAGTGATTGTGACGCCGAAGCCGGAGCTGGCATCGGAGTAGGCGTTGTAATTGGTGAGGGGATGGGGGGCTGGGATGGGGCTGGCGATTTCTGGTTTGCCGAGCTGCTGCTTCCACCACTTGAGATCGCTTTGAGTGTTCTGGGGTGGGGTGCGCGGTACGAAAGGACTATTGTGGAAGGAGCTGAGCAGGGCCTCCAAGCCGGTGAGGTGAGCGCGTCCTGCAGGGAGGACCAACGACGTGTGGAGGAGTTTTCCGTACAGTTTTTGCGTCTCCAGGAGGTTGTGGGCGCGTTTCTTCTCCCATTTGAGAATGGCAGCCAGATACCTGGACTTCTTCTCCTCCAGTAAATGGACCGTGCCGGTGCGCAGATTCCAACTGAAGCTGAGGTATGGGACCTCATTCCCAAATGGGATGGACTTGGACAGCTCCCAGCGGATTCCGAGACGCGTGGAGATGGCGTTGATATCCGCATCCACATAGGCGAAGGCAGCGTCCTCCGGGGATCTGGGGAGGGCATCTGCCAGGTCCTGTAGAGCTGTGCTGCAGTCCTCATCGAATTCTTCCGAGGCACCGCAGGGGAGGTCTTTCCCGCCAAACCAGATGTGGCCGCCGCTCTGCCTGCGGCCCCCATGGGAGAGGATTTCGTTGCTCCAATCAAGCCGGTGTGCATTGTATTCAAGGAGATGCCAACGCGGTATCCTGAAAAATATGTGGTCATCAACCCACTTTGTGAGGGGGCCGATGCCGTTGCCTCGGAAAACGTCCGCCCCAGCATCTGCGACCATTCTGTATACGCCCCCTGCTGAAGTGAGGCTGAAGTTATTGCAGATGTTGACCACGTAGCTGTCCTCCGCTTGTAGGCGAATGACCAAGCCCGGCCATTGGGAAGGGGCGACTGGGACAGTCCTGTAGGCTTCCGTGACGTCACGCATGGAGGCCTGTGAGCCTGGGGGGAGGCGAGAGATGATAAGGGCGACCGTGGTGAAAGATCCCCAGGTGCATGGGAAATCCTCGCTATTGATTTGTGAGTTGACGGAGACGACGCCGGGCAAGGGGTTGTGCGGGTGTGAGAAGTCATGCACCGTGCGGTATTTTCCGGGTTTGGAGGTTTTGGGGACGAGCGATAGAGGGGAGGTCTGGAAGGGCCCAAGTTTGGCCTCCAACTGCTTTCGCGTGAAAGGGCCAATATAGTGGCCAGCAGTGAATTCATGTTCCACAATGTCATTATATACATTTGACAGATGTCTGATGGAATGATGATTAGGAGGGGTGTATGTAGTGTGTATATCCGGAATGCCCAGGTGGAAGCCATGTGCCAGGCCCCGAGCGAGGGAGGGGTATCTAGGGAGCAGGCCCAGGTGTGCGAGTTCTGCAGCCCAGGCGTTGTGAATATATGGGGAGAGGGGCTCATGCCTTCTCTGCTCGAGGGCAAGCTTGGGCCCCATGCCCTGATTTTCTGCACCCAGAGCATCTGTGCCGGTCGGGGTGACTCGCGGAGGCACATCCCCGTGGGATTTGCCAATCAAAGCAGAGGGGGAGGCCATCGGCAGCGATGAGCCTTCCCTCGTTCTTTTTGGCAGCTCCTGGGGTTCCGTCCCATAGCTTGGGCCCTTCGCACCTGGTGAAAACATGCTCGTGGCGGCCAAGGCAGATCGCGCAGACCCCGCCACGTGGGCCTGCGCCAGCCTGAAAAAACTCCGGCCTTTCTCACTTGCTGCGCCCGGATGCACCATGGGAACGCTTCTCTGCTCGATCGGGGGGGAGCCTTGCGGCGATCTGGAGCGGCGACGTTTTCTCGACGACTCAGAATGGCGGGGGGAAGGGGACCGGGATTGCCTGCGCGCCCCATGGTCACACTCACGGTGGCGTCTAGAAGGGGTGCGCTTGTCTGGGGATGTGATGGCATCCTGTAATGATTTGCGGAGCTGGTGTGGCGTGGCAGGGTAGCAGGGGAAAGGAAAAAGGGCATGGTGTGGGCAGGGGAGATGGAATGGCAGGCATGGCATGGTGTAGCATGGCAGAGCGGCAAATGGCAGGTGGCAAATGGCGGGGCAGGCGTGCGAGGGAGATGGTTTTGAAAAGTTCGGGAAGGAGAGGGGATAGAAAATAATAAGATGACGATGCAGTCAGCGTGTGTGAGAAAGGCGAGGACGGGATGCTAGTTCATACCTGGTCGAAGTCCTCTCTTTGGGCCTTGCGATCTACCTCCTCAGCGAAGGAGCGGAGGAGGGGTTCCCCAATGTGCTCGATGTTGAAGCCCTCATCGTGTTTGAGTGCTTCAAACCATTCGCGTCGGACACGGCTTTGGTAGAGCAAGAGGGTATGCTTGCTGTTGAGCTGCTGGACCCTTGGGTGGAGCTCTAGGGCAATGAAAAAGGCCGCAAGGGCCTGCACGTGGGTGGTTGACCACGTGGTGGACTTAGCCATGAGGCGGAGCATCGTATTCTTGGCCTGCAGCATCTCTTCCCAGCTGAGGTCTTCATCACTTCTGATGTTCTTTGACGACCTCATGGCAGCTAGGGGGCGGACAGTGATGGTGTCCTCGAGCTGGGCAAAGGTGAGGGTGTCATGGTTGATGGATCTGCCCATGTCCGCGCTTGCCTCCCTGCAGCCCTTGGTGGTGAAGAAATCGAGCTCAATGTACTCGAGATTGTTGAGCTTGTTCACGGCGTAGGGGGCTGGTCTAGGCTCAATGGAGTCACCAATGATGCGATCTGGGTCAAAGGGGTTTAATTTTGGCTTTTTTCTCTCTGCTTCCTTCTGCAGCTCATCAGCCTCTTTCTGGCGTTGTGCCAGTTGGGCGTCAGCTTCTTCCTGGGCCAGCCTGTCTAGTTCATCCTTCTCTGCCTGGTCCTGCTCGGCCTGGATATTCCAGGCTGCAATCTTGGTGGCGTTCTCATGAGCCCAAGTGTCTTTCAGTTTCTGGGTAGCCTCGTCCTGGGTTAGAGGAGGGGGCCCTTGGTGGGCGTCGATCATCGATTGTACTAGGAAACCCCATTCCGCACTCTCAAAGCTCGGGCAGATTGCTCGGGTTGGGTCATCGAGGATATGCGGCATGTCTGCTGGAGTGACCGTGATAACATGAAGATAAAATTGGAAAGGTGATGGTGGTTGGAAGATGATAAGGGATTACTTGGAGTGTAATTAACTACGAAAACAAAAGAGTTAACAGTTCTTTGAACCAGTTGGAAAAAGGATGGACAGGTGGCGGCACGGAAGAGAGAATTGGAGGGCACGTGCCGCCCTGTGCGCTCACACAAAGACTCTGCTCGAAGCCTCCGCTCGTTCCTTACTTCGCCTCAGACCCGCTACCCATGTCAACATTGTGTTGTTGGTGCAGAGTGTGCGCGAGCAACTTGGTAAAGCTGTCTGCGACCATTTCCAGAGTAGGGGTTCTAATAAGAGTGATGGTCCTCTTTTCGATGTACTCCCTAATGACATGATGCCTAATGGCAATGTGCTTCGATCGCCTCCCAGTGACAGGGTTCAAGGCCAAGTCAATGGCACCCTTGTTGTCACCATGCAATGGGATGGGGTTGTCGACCTTGTACCCAAGTTCCGCAAGGAAGCTCTGATACCAAGCGGCTTGGTTGGCCGCATCAGTCATGGCCATGTATTCCGCCTCTGTAGTGTTTTGGGCTACTGTCTTTTGCTTTCACGAAGACCAGCTTATTGCACCATTGGCTAATAGGAACGCATAACCCGAGGTGGAGTGTCTATCATCAACCTGGTCACCCAGGGAAGAATCAGAGTAGCCATGAAGGCCGTCTCCACTGGCACCATCGTAAACTATACACATGCCCACAGTGCCTACTAAGTAAGCCAGAACATATTGCACAAGCTGCAGATGTTGGGGGGAAGGATTTGCTGCATACTGCGCCAAACGTGACACAGCGAAGGAAATGTCCGGTCTAGTACCAATCTGAACGTACAGCAGACTACCAATGAGTGACTGGTAGTGCGTAATGTCAGAGGCAGTAGCCTGACCCGTATATTTATGAAGGTGCTCGTCAGCACCAGCAGGCAAGGGTGTGGAGTGTGGAGTGGCATCAGACATGCCAAAGCGTTCAAGGACATCCTTGATATAGCCAGACTGATCTATTTCGATGCGTCTGAGGGAGCGGTTGTGCACAATGCGCATACCAAGATATGACTCTATCTCCCTGAGATCTGTCATCTCATAGCACTCAGAAAGATCTGACTTAAGATGCTTGATCCTCTCCAAAGAAGCACCCAATATTGTGATGTCATCAATGTAAACGATAACGAAGAGTGGTCCATCCCCCTCTCGTTGAGGCAACACATATATGCCTGCATCAGCAAATGTCCACTTAAAGCCGAGTGCAAGTAGCACTCCATGGAATTGCAAGTTCCATGCATGGGAGGCTTGTTTGAGACCATATATTGCCTTGACTAGGCGACACACCTTTGCTCTGAACCAGTGGTGATGAAACCTTGTGGTTGCTCCATGTATATCTCCTCGTCAAGCACGCCATTGAGGAACGCAGACTTGACATCCATCTGATGGATGTGCCAGTCCTCCAGTGTGGCCAACGCCAGAAGTAATCTCAGCAACTCGAATCGTGCAACGGGAGAGAAAGTTTCATCAAAATCTATGCCAGGGATTTGCGTAAACCCCTTAGCCACCAAGCGAGCTCTGTAGCAGCCATCCGCTTTGAGCTTAAAGACCCATTTGGATTTTACTGCCTTGTGATTAGGTGGGAGATCCACTAACTCCCATGTGCCATTCTTGGCGAGCACATCCATTTCATACTGGCACGCCGTTGTCCACTCATCTGCATCTACAGACCGCATGGCCTCTGCATAGGATGCAGGATCTCTACCTATGTAAGCTGCAGCTAACAGCTCTGCATATCCCAGCCGTCTGCTGTGCATGGCCATATTATCCGCCGTGAAGTAGCAGGGGTTGGGCACAGGTGCACAGGCAGAGCGTCTAGGCACATTGTCCATTTCACGCAACAGCTGACTATGCTGTGCGCGATCCTCAAAGCCTCCAGGCATATCTGGAGAGGGAGGAGGGACATGGTGCATAATGTGCATTGCGCCTTGACATGGCGGTGGTGAAGTGGGGGTAGGCTGCTCACGCTTAGGTGTAACAGGGAGAGATGGTGGTGCAGGTGGTGGTGGCATGTGGGGGCGCTCTGGTTTAGGGTCTAGAAGGTCTTCAACATCCTCCTCCTCACTACTGTTAGAGTGTGCAGGGGAGGGTGCTCGCTGTGGTGGTAATGCCGACGTGCTAGGTATGGCAATCACTGATACAGGTGGTGGCGGTGAAGCCACTTGCGTAGGTGTTGGGTGTGTCTCAGCACCCTGTAGGGACAGGAAGCTACTCTTGTCGAATGTCACATCCCTGGACAAACAGACAGAGCAGGTTTGGCGGTCCCAGAGCTTATAGCCCTTAGATTCGGGCTCAAACCCAATAAGCGTGACCTCAATGGCCTTCGCATCCAATTTGCAACGCTTATCAGTGGGTACGTGCATGTACCCCTTGCATCCAAAGACGTGTAAATGTGAGACATCTGGTACTTTGCCAGAGTACCAGAGCTCATAGGGTGTGCGCCACTTGAGTGTACGGGTGGGAGAGCAGTTATAGATATGTACCGCAGTGCTCATAGCATGCTCCCAGAAGCCTTTAGACATGCCAGCTGTGTGAAGCATGGCCATTGCCTTATCCGTAATGGTGCGGTTAAACCGCTCAGCTTTTCCATTCGACTGTGGTGAACCTGGCATCGTAAGGTGATGCTCTATCCCTCTCTGCTTGAGAATGTCCTGTACTTGGCTTGCCATGTACTCGCTTCCACGGTCAGAGTAGAGTGTGCGCAGTTTATGGGATGTCTGGGTTTCACCCCAGGCCAAATACATCTGCAGCGCCTTCACAAACTGATCCTTTGACTTAATGAAGTACACCACTGCGTGCTTGGAGTGGTCATCTATGAAGGTGGTGGTGTACGCAGAGCCTTGTAGGGACTGAGTTTGCATTGGACCGGCTAGGTCACTGTGTACAATCTCAAAAATACGGGTTGTCCTTTTGGTGGAAGACGCAGAGAAAGGTTGACGAGTGGATTTACCCAACTCGCACCCACGACACACAGCAGTATGCGTGGTAGAGCTGTCAATGTCCATGCCAGTAGTGGCAGAGGGACCATACAACTTAAGAGCAGCAGAGGAGATGTGTCCCATGCGCTGATGCCAGATATCAAGAGTGGTGGCAGCACTTTTGGTGTGAGCATTTAGGCCAATGCTTGAAGCGTCCAACCAGTAAAGGTTGTCCTCCAAATAGCCAACAGCTACACAGCATTTGCTGACAGATACTTTGAATGAGCCACTGTCAAAGGCCACTTCCACACCCTTTTGTGCTAAAGCATGTGTCGACAAGAAGCGTGTTTTCACCTGAGGTAGGTGTAGCACATTACTGAGGGTGATCAGAATGCCCTGGCTCATAGTGAAGACGACGGAGCCTACACCAACTTGGTCGATTGTGGACTTATCACCCAGGCACACAGCGCCTTTGCACGGGGTGTAGTCCTTGAAGTCAGACCGATGTGGTGTGATGTGGTGTGTGGCACCACTGTCCATCGTCCAACGCACACGCAAGGCAGCATACAAGGCAACACCAACTGCATTGTCCACCCAGTTAATGGCGGGCTCGTCATCGACCTCCTTAATGGAGGCGGTGGTTGGTACTAATACATGAGAGTTGGCAGCCTTGTTGCCAGTGTCCTTCGCCTTCCCCACAGCCTCATTGTTTTTCCTCTGCCTGCAATCAGGCTTGATGTGCCCCTTTTTGTTACAGTAGTGGCATGTCAACTGGGAATGGTCCTTCTTTTTACAGCCACCACTAGACTTAATGGGGGCAGCCTTATTGAGAGAAGACCCAACGGGGCCAGAGCAGTGCGCCTCCTCCGAAACAATGCGCGCAATTATTTCAGCGTGCTTGAGTTTGGTGGGGGCGCCACTGGCGAGGATGGTAGATGCCAACACCTCATAGGAGGGTGGCAGGGCATGGAGAAGTATGAGACAGAACTGGGTGTCAGTGACACCCATCTGTGCGTTGGAAAGGCCAACCTGCAGTTCATTGAGCTTGGCCAACTGAGAGGCCATGGGCGCGGAGTCATCGAGGTGGGCTTGAGTTAACTGAATCCACAAATTAAATATGGTGGTGCTGCCTGAAGCACCAGCATAGACATCCTTCAGCTTTTCCCACTTCAAGGCGAAGGTGGGGTAAGCATATGGATCAGAGACAAGGGAGTAGACATCTGGTTTAAGGTATAGGCGGAGGTACGCCTTGGACCGACACTGGATAGATTCCCACTGATCAAGAGTGACTCCAGAGGGAGGGGCACGATAGGTGAATACATCCTCAGCCTCATGAAGGGTGAGGATGGCCTCAAGTGTCCCAGACCACTCATTCCAATTCGAGCCGTCAAACTGATTGAGGCAAATGCCAGAGGGCATGCCAAAGGTTGTCCCATACGCATTTGAGAGGTGCATGGAGGGTGTGGACCCAGAGGTGATGGGGGGAAGGCCAGAGCCTCCCGCCATGGCGCCTGCAGCCGCACCAGTGGGTGAGGCAGCGCGAGAAGAGTGTGTAGAAGACATGGGGATGATTTATCTATCGCCAAGGAGCAGTCAGCGATAGTGCTTCATAACAGTTGCAAGATGTGAAGGGGGGTAGCTACTCCTGTCTGTGATTCTGTAAGGCCAGAACACTAACGCGTCCTGCCTCCACTAACATGCCAGTGTTACAAGGGCTACGCCCAGGGTGGAAGCCTCTTTGCGTACTAGGAGCCAGCTGCCAGCCAGGATGTGTCTAAGACACGGCTCACTAGAGTGCACCAGAGGGGATAGTGGAATGGTTCTTTCAGAGCCCAAGGCTGTCTACCTCAGCCTTCTCGGCCTGTTGGTTGCCTCATTGCCCAAAGGCTTTACTGCATCCTTTCCCATTGCCGCTACAAGGCAGGTATCTGGTTGCAGAACACCATAAGGTAAACACCCCCCAGAGTCTGAACCAGGTTTTACACTCCCATGGTGAGGAGATCCTGTGCCCAGTGTGGAGCACCAGAGACAGCTGGCACTAAGCTCCACAATACACAGCCCAGTGGGCCATGCACACCTGGATATGGATTAAGGGACTACCAGATCCAATCTCCTTGCACATAGCGCAGGGGCTAGGAATACAGTAGGGGTGAAAGTAGGACTACTGGGCAGTGTATAGTAGTGGATGGGCCTCACCAACTGGCACCTGACGCCTCAGGGCACAGTGGCTTGGGCAAGGAGGGTGAGTCCCCAGACAGACCTCAGCCTGGTGTGTGATCCTAGGAACACAGTGACCAGCCAAGTGGAGTGGCTTGGGCACCAGGGCCCATAACCTGATGAACAGCACACATAGAGATCATACTCACAGTGACAAAGTAGACTGTGGTGAGATATGAGGGTGGTACTGGAAGTAGCAACAGAGTAGATCTAGCAAGTGAAGCAAATGTGGAGTCTGGCACACAACAGATGAGAACTGGTGTGGTGCCAGAGCATACAGAGTACTCTACTTATACTATACAGAGGTGTGACACTAGTACAACACAAGTAACATAGAGTCACAGAATACAAGGAGTGTTGTTCTACAGAGGGACACAAAGGAGTGTGTAAAGGAGAACAAGGTGCAAAGAACAAGGAAGGGCTAGACTATGATATCATAGTGACATCACAATAAAGATAGAACAAAGGGAATGACCTCTGTAAACACAATTAGGTGTTTGGAGTGTTCAGAGCTGTTCAGAGTGTCCTTGAACAGCTCCAAACAGCTCTGAACACCTAGTGCAATTACCGATGGCCCTGAGTACAAGGACGAAATACAATAGGAGTCCAGAGGAGTCCATGGTGTCATTGTACAGTGATGTCATAGATAAGAAAGTCCGAGATTGTAAAGATCATAATAATCTAATCTACATAAGTCCAATATATCTTATCTAAAGCAGTCCATTATCTGCGTGTCCATTGAGCCACTAAGTGCGCACAGGTCACTTATCAACACTTCCAAGACCTCATCCTTCTCAGAGAAGTAATCATCTACATGGACGACATCCTGTGTTATGATTTTCCCTTCCCTCTCCTATTTCCCTTCGCCTCTTGTGACTCGCATTCTGCGTCTGGCTTCAATTGTACTTTTACAATATGATCCACTTCGATCCGCACCTCGGCCCTTATCTCGCACCTAGCGCATGACCATTACGATGACCTATGGCACAACTTCCAGAACCTGCTGACAACTTCTGATCCATGCATCGTCCCGCAGGATTCCCTTGTTCCCGATTCATAGTCTCCCTTTGTTAGCTCTCTAGGACCTGGATCCTAGGATCGCGCCATATGTTTGTCTTTGACAAACATTGTGTACTAGTATATAAGTCTCACGCTACCTAGCTTGTACGGTAGACTTGACTTCTTGTGTAATACCACACTGCTGTCTATTCTCACGATTCGACTTCTTGAGTTGCACTTTCACTTGACTCCCCATCTTCGCTCGCCTTTATGCTTGAGCCTTACCCCGCTATTGTCCTTGTGTCCATGGAGACCAAGTGACACTTGTTCATCCCTGAACTGAGTCGTAACTGACTCCGACCTGTCCCATTACTATTTGTGACTTAACAAAGTACATGTCGTACTTAACACCCCTGTGGTGGCGTTACATTAAGTCAAGTCTCTCACAGTGGCAACATCTAGTCGTGCCAGATCCAAGTTCAAGCCAGAATTTATTATTTGGCTTGCTGATGACAAACTCTCAGACCGTATCAAAGGAGCAGCTGTCTGGGCTACGATCAACAGTGTTGAAGGATATTTCATCTTCAACCCAACTACAAAAGACTATCGTCAGATCCACTACCTAGAGGACAGACGCCTCTGGGCCTATATTGATTACTCTCCGAATGAAGGTAGCTGGTATACGATTGCACCAGTACCTGCAGCATTAAACATTGGACCCATAAAGTCCAATAATCCAAAAGGGATTGACATTGACTCTGATCCCAACTCCCCTAGCGTTCCAGTACCCACAACCTCCTTTGTACCTTCGGTAACCCTCATCACTCTCCCAGAACCACCCCAGTCAATGGCCTCGCAGCTTCATGCCTCGGCCAGCACAACCCTTACGAGCAGTGGAGCAGGTGCTCCTAGTAGTGGAAGTGCTCCTAGTGGCAGCACGCCAGGTGGAGCACCAGCTCCTGGTGGTGGAGGCACAGCTCCTGGAGGAGGTCCACCACGTGGACCAGCTCTTGGCGGAGGTGCACCAGGCGGAGGGGGTGGGGGAGGTGCCCCTGTTCCCCCTGCTGGAGGAGCCGGACCGGCCGCAGTACCACCGGCACCTGGAGGCCATGGACGTCTCGGAGGAAACCCTCCCCCAGAATTCAATGGGAACTGCGAACAAAGCAAACAGTTCATGCTGGCGTTCAACCTGTACCGAGAAATGAACCCCACCATTGACCAGCTTGCCATTCCTTACCCCCGCGCCATGACGTTTCTGTCCTATATCAGGGGACCACTGGTCAACGATTGGGTCACCGAGCAGTTCACCTGGCTCGAAGATCAGAGAAACACAGGGGTCTTGATGACCGAGATGAACCTGTGGAACACTGTCCGCAATCAATTTGTACAAGCATACACCAATACCACAGAACAAACCAAGGCCCGAAAAAGCCGCATCCTGCCGGCTCGGCACTATTTCGAGAAACTGACATCCACTTCCGCCACCAGGCTGTTCCGTGTTCCCCGGACGTCTCAGCTCCTCGCCCGCCTAGGGGAGGACTGGGCACCAACGGTCCAGAGCGGCCCACACTCCAGTAATGGAGGGGTGGTGTGTAACAGAGCACTGTACATCTGGTCTGGAGGGCGTCAACAGAACCAGCGCCCCACTGCCTTGGAGGCTCTCGGCACGCGAGTAGACCCCATGCTCACGGAGCGCGTCGACGTCACGGCCGTCGCCCCCTGGGAAGTTCACAACTGGGAGGCGCACGTATCCGTTGAAGGGCGCACGGACCCCAAGGAGTGGAACACCTTTGTCAACAGGCTCTACGCCTCACGACAAGAGGAAAGTACGCTGCTCATCCGTGTAGCCGGGACGGTGACGAATCAGAACTGCCCGGATGATCTCATTGTGGGAGGGACCGCCATCTCCATATGGCAGGGAGAGTTGGAGCCACGTGCAAGGACGTGGACGCTCAGTACAGGGGTCGAGACACATGACGTCCACCTCTTCGGCATTTCCAAAGCCACCGAGCTTATATCAGCTGAGTTCTCACGTGCACCCCCCCAACATATTTACATCTTCTCATGTGATGAAGCCGCTGTCACAGCCATCACTAATACCCGTACTTTATCACATCAGGCCGAATCCCTCCGTTTCCACTGAGCGCTGACGACCTTTTACTCCACACACAGGGACACGAGGATCCACCTCGTGTGGTCCAAGGAACACAGGAAGAGAGCTGCGGATTCTCAAGCCCGGTTAGCTGCCCACGATGCCTGTACCCATGCCCCATCTGCCACCCTTCAACATGTGCAGTCTGCCGCGTTCATGAAAAAATGTGCCCGTGCTGCTGCCTTCTGTAACTGGTGCCGCGTGTGGCTTACCACCCAGAACTCACCCACCACTCGCGTCCCTCAGGCATACGGCCACTCCATTGACTACCACCACATGCCTGACGGGCGCAACCACCCCCTATGGTCGGCTGCCATTCCCCCCAAAAAGCCCAGTGGCGAGTACGTCCCCATTACACGACATACCCACTGCACCGCATTCCAACTCACTACCCTCCACTCATTCACCTCTGACTACACCAAACACCACCGGCCCGACCTCCCGCCAGAGGCGGCCCACTGCCCATGTGGCTTCCTAGACCGATCCTTCCTCCACCTCGTGTACGACTGCCCACGCTTCACCTACCAGCGCTGCATGCTCTTCTCATCGCGATCAAACCTTTCACACACCCCGGAGGACATCACGCCTCCTATCGACCTTTTCACAGATGGGGAAGGGGAACTGCCTTACGCATTCTGCCTATTTCTTCAACAGACTGGTGCAGCTTCAAGACTGGAGGCTGGGGCGCAACCCCCGGCTGACCACGGATGAAGCAGCTCTCGACCGCATTCCTGAAGACCCGGCCCTGTGCCGCCCGCGTGAGTCGTCTCTGCATCATTATGTACATGCCTCGCTACCCCTGTTTCGAACCGATCGCACATATGTATACTTACCCTAGAACCTGACTGGCTGCCTTGGAAGGTGCCCCCTACATAAACCGTATTTTACCCATCCCCGCCCGCACGCGAGTTCTCTTATGTTACCCATGACTCATAACTTTCACTCTCGTGATCGAGGTGAAGACCGTTCTTGTACTAAGTACTGCCACGGAATATAAATGGTCCAAAAAAAAAAAAAAAAAAGGCCCGAAAAAGCCTACAAACCCTCACCATGAAGGGTGAGGATATCAACATGTATATTGCCACGTTCTCCATCCTCACCCACAAAGCGGGATATAACCCCAACGAGGCCACAACCCTGGAAATGTTCCAGGACGGGCTTCCAAACGAGTTAGTCATTAATGCCACACGCTTCCAACACCCAATCACATGGGATGATTGGAAAGCGGCCGCCCATCTGCAGCAGGCTGAATATATGGTTTTGAAGGACCGCCTGGGAAAGAACAAACCCCAATGCAGTGGCAGGAGGAGCGGACAGGGCCGAGAGCAGTGGGTCCAGGCCCTTAGCAGGAACTGGGACCCAAACACCATGGATGTTGGATGCGCCTGTGCCTCCGGCGCGCTTACTGACAGCGACAAGGTCCAACTTCAGAAGGAGGGACGATGTTATCGATGTCGTGCTCAGGGGCACATCTTGCATAACTGCCCACAAAAGGGAGCGCACGTGGCTTCTACCTCCACCTTCCAATCTGCCCCCTCTCCCGTGCCTTCAAACCTACCAACTCCCACCATCACTCTCAGTAAAAAAGGAAGTCACTGAAAAGTCAGCTAAAAGTCAGCTAAAAGTCATTGACTTTCACTTGACCGACATCCTATTTTTTTGACTTCGAAAGTCACCCAAAAGTCACTCAAAAGTCAGCTAAAAGTCATCGTTGACTAACATCCTATTTTAGTGACTTTAAAAGTCACTTAAAAGTCACTCAAAAGTCACTCAAAAGTCACTCAAAAGTCAGCTAAAAGTCATTGACTTTCATTTGACTGATGTCCTATTTTATTGACTTTGAAAGTCACCCAAAAGTCAGCTAAAAGTCATTGACTTTCACTTGACTGACATCCTATTTTAGTGACTTTGAATTGACTACAGAAGTCAAGTGCCAGTCATCAAAAAGTCAATGAAAAGTTAATTGACTTTTAATTGACTTCCAACTGACTATAGAAGTCAACAATTAGTCAGGTCACAGTCACACCAAATTTGTCACAAATAATAATAATAATAATAATAATAATAATCATATTAGCATTTATTAAATACAGGGGGGGCTAGTACTAATGGTGGTAGTAGCCACTGGGCTCAGGGGCGACTGATGTGGTAGCTGTGGTTGGGGCGGTGATGGCTGGGGCGGTGGCGCGGCCGGGGTGGTGCAGCGGCGTTGGGATGTGGTGGCGGCGTTGAGGCAAGGAGGGCGCGGCTGGGGTGGCGGCATTGAGGCGGGGAGGGTGTGGTGGCGGTTGGCGGTGGGATAGGACAGTAGGTGGGGTGGTCTGCAATGAAATAAGAAAAAGAAAAAACAAACAAACAAGGGACACTTATCTTAGGCCCAGCCCGGCGACGGCTGGGGCAACGACAATGGGCTTGGTGGCTTGCGGGGTAGCCTGTGTCCTGATGGTGACGTCGTAGCGGGGTCGAGGTGGTGGTGGTAGCCAGTCGGTACAGTTGGGTGGTGTCGCGACAATGTCGAGGTGGTGGGGTCAGGGTCGACGGGGGCAGATGGGGTGGTGCTGGTGCTGAGGTTGTGGTGAAGTCGGTATATGCCCGTGGGAGCGTGAACCTGCTTAGTCGAAAATGAATAATAGAGGCAAACATGAAAAAACAAAACCTACCTTAAGCCCGGTGCGGTGGGGTTGGGGCAGCAGTGATGGTTGACGGCTCGCGGGCTGTCCAGCGTCGAGGTGGGACAGGTGGGGGATGCCGCCGTCAACGTGGCGGTGGGGGCCTTTGTCGCTGGTGTAGTGGGGTCGGTGCTGGTGGCGGGGTCTGTAGCGATATCGACGTGGTGGTGGCATGGCGGGGTCGAGGTGGTAGTGGTAGCCGGGTCGGCGCGGTCGGGGGGTGTTGCAGCCATATCGGGGTCGTGGCGAAGTCGTTACGCTCATGGGAGCGGGAGGTCCTGCCCAGCAGTAGGAATGAGTAAGAAAAAGTGAAAAAAAAAAACGAAAACTCAACTTAAGGGCCGCGTGACGGCGACAATGGGATGGGACAGATGAGTGGTAGGTTGAGAGGCAGCAGTGGCAGTGAGGTGGGTCGGGTGCTCGCATGTCGCGAGGTGTGAAGGCGAGGGGGCCTTTGCGAAGGCGATGACGAAGCCGCCACTGTCCTGCGGCCTGCACCGGTTAGAGACAAATGGGAAAATTAAATAAATAAAAAACCCAGCTCGTATCTGTGAGTCTTCGGAATTTGCGTGAAGGGGAAGGGAGAGGGTGGAGGAATGGGAAGGGAGGGCGGAAGAACGGAAGGGAGGTGGGAGGAAAGGGAAGGGAGGGTGAAGGAAGGAAAGTGGAGTACTGTACTGTACCGTTCGAACATCGAACACGCGCGGGCAAGTGGCGCCTTTCCCTGCCACAAATTAAACTTCTGCCCGGAAGTTGCCCCAGATGAACATTTTTTTGTCTAAGTTGTGCCAGGTTGCTGCTGGTGTTTTTCTATTTTGGAAAAGAAAATTCGGAAAATTATGAAAATATTTGCAGAGGTAGATCTTCTAAAAAGCCAAGGATCCCTCTGCCAACTCTAAGCATTCTAACCAGCTGTTCCTGATTTATTCAACCATCGGACCCAGCAGGCACAATGTATCTTTTTCCCAGCCTTGCTGCACTCATGTGTGGGATTAGCAATTTGACACAGACTTGTTCACAATTACTGCAGACCCACATATGACATCTCATGCCCCATGGAAGCCTGTGCAATTGAGTTGTACTATCATCTCCTCAGTAACCTCTGTACTTACCCCTTGCATTCCCCAGTGTGCTGCACTTTTGTGCAGCCTTAGATACTTGAACCTGATGTGTTTCAGATATAGGTGGCCACCTATGCAAAGTTTTGTGCCATGCAGAAGCATGCACAACAGTTTTCAACCACTTCAATGTGGCAGAACTATTACACTGGCATGGCGCAGCCATGGATGTTATTGAGGATATGTATTGTAACACCACCATGGGGGCGTTAAGTACAATGTGTACTTTGTAAGTCAATCGAGGGTCATGGGAAAGAGCAAGTCGGTTAAGACTCAGTTTGGGGGTGAACAAGTATGCCTCGGTCCCCTCAGACACGAGCATAATAGCAGAAGTGGAGCTTAAGCACAATGGCAAGCAAAAGAGTAGACTCAAGTGCAAAGGCGAGTCAAGTGATTCATGAGAGGTGAGCAGCGGTGTGGTATTACACAAGAAGTCAAGTCTACCGTACATGCTAGGTATGACTGAGCTTATATAATGGTACAGGGTGTTTGTCGGTGGCAAACACATGGCAGGATAATGAGGTATGAGTCACAAAATGGAACAAAGGGAATTCTGTATGGAGGACATCAGAAGTCCACAGAGTCATACAGGAATCAGATCAACTCAGAAATGTAAGGTTGTTTTTGTTGGCGCACACTCCTCCCCAAACAGAGTCGTGCGCAACTTGGAATCAGGTAAAGCGATATGGCGTGTGAGAAATGAGAAGCCCACGGAAATTGCGTATCATACATGGAATGGAACACAAGACAGGAAATTGTGACATGTATGATTGGACTCCACTACATGCTGCATCATCAGGTGGACTTAACCCTCAACCACACAACCCAGGAGTACAGAGTAGCCTCTTCTGACTTTGCTGCACCAGCATGTGGGCCTTGATGTGTGCTTAGAAATTTGACACAGATGCATCGCTGCTCTATGGTTGCTGTGGGCCTACATATTTTGTGCCCCATGAAGGCCTGTGCAATTATATTTAGTTTAGATGCTTGTGCTAGTAGAAAATACAATGTTCTCTATCATCTACCTAAGCCAGGGCTTGGGCTTGGAGCCAGCCTCAGCCAGGCCAGGGCCAAACCTTGAGTGGCTTTTGTAGAAATATATTAAATGAAGATCACCCAGATGGGATGGGGATGATGAGCGTCTGCGGTAGGGAGCTCTACCCCTATTCAATAGGCTTGATGCAGTCTTTACACATTAGGTAAACTACATCACATTCCATCGTGATATCAGAATAAACTGAGAATTGAACTCAGGCAGTTAGTACCGATTGGTATCTCTACAGCTTTGGCTTGGCCTAGCATTTGAGAAAGCTGGAGCCACCTCAGGCCAAGCTGGGCTGGAACATCACTACCTAGGACTGAGTCCATGTTTGCCCCTTTGTGTATTCTGGACTGGTATTCACTTTCTGTGCTCTGAAGCCAAATGAGGTGAACATTGGTGGCCTGCCAGAAAATCCTTGTCAAAAGGACCTCCAAAGCTGCATTGGCAATATCATCTTCCCTAACCCCCCACCCATACAGTCCCATACAGATTCCTTCCCCATCTCCCCCACACACACATACCCCCCTTCCTCATCTGTCTAACACCCATGCACACAATCTCCTTTGTCTCCCCCACACCCACACCCACATTCCCCATCTCCAACTTCATGTCCCCTATCCCCATCACCCACACCCACCATCATATTCACATTCCTCATCTGACACCCATGCTCATACCCACATTCCCATTCCCTATACCCACCCTTATGTTCCCATTCCCTATCCCACCCACACCTGCTCCCATGTTCTCATGTTTCAATTCCCCATCCCACCTGCCCCCACCCTCACATCTGCAAAACCAGTAGGTGTCCAGAGCTGTTTAGAACTGTTCAGAGCTATTCAGAGTGTTCTTGAACAGCTCTAAATGGCTCCAAACACCTACTGCTTTTATGGATACATGTTCCCATTCCCCATTCCCCATTCCCCATTCTCCATTCCCCATTCTCCATTCCCCACCTACACCCACCCCCATGTTCTCTGTCCCC
Source organism: Lactarius sanguifluus (assembly GCA_021527775.1). Taxonomy (NCBI): domain Eukaryota; kingdom Fungi; phylum Basidiomycota; class Agaricomycetes; order Russulales; family Russulaceae; genus Lactarius; species Lactarius sanguifluus. The sequence goes on from JAKEYF010000091.1 coordinate 179,520, forward strand.
ATCCCCAACCCACCATACCTGCTCCCATGTTCCCATTCCTCCATCCCCATGTTCTCCATCTCCATCCCCATCCCACCTCCCCATGTCCTCATCCCCATCCCACCCACCCCCATGTCCTCATCCCCATCCCACCCACCCCCATGTCCTCATCCCCATCCCACCCACCCCCATGTCCTCATCCCCATCCCACCCACCCCCATGTCCTCATCCCCATCCCACCCACCCCCATGTCCTCATCCCCATCCCACCCACCCCCATCATGGCTCATGTCCTCATCCCCATCCCACCCACCCCCATGTCCTCATTCCCATCCCACCCACCCTCATGTCCTCATTCCCATCCCACCCACCCTCATGTCCTCATTCCCATCCCACCCACCCTCATGTCCTCATTCCCATCCCACCCACCCCCATGTCTTCATTCTCCATCCCACCCATCCCCATGTTCCCATTCCTCATCCCCATGTTCATCCCCATCTCACCAATTCCTACCCCCATGTTCCCATTCTCCCCACACCCACACCCACATTCCCATCTTCACACCCACCTACACCCATCCCCATGTTCCCCATCCCCATCTCACCTACCCCCCCATGTTTCCACCCCCATCCCCATCCTGCTCACACCCACCCCTATGTTCCCCATCCCTATCTTACCCACACCCATCCCCATGTTCCCAATCCCCATCCCACCTACACCCACCCTCATGTCCCCCATGGGCCCATGCCCATGCCCACCCCCATGTTCCCCATCTCCATCCCTAGTACACCCATCCCCATGTTCCCAATCCCCATCCTACCTACACCCATCCCCATGTTTCCAGTCCCCATCCCACCTACACCCACCCTCATGTCCCCCATGGGCCCATGCCCATGATCACCCCCATATTCCCCATCTCCATCCCTAGTACACCCATCCCCATGTTCCCAATCCCCATCCCACCTACACCCATCCCCATGTTCCCAGTCCCCATCCCACCTACACCCACCCTCATATCCCCCATGGGCCCATGCCCATGCCCACCCCCATGTTCCCCATCCCCATCCCACCTACACCCATCCCCATGTTCCCCCCCACCCCTATGTTCCCTATCCCCATCCCACCTACACCCATCCCCTTGTTCCCAATCCCACCTACACCCACCCCCATGTTCCCCATGCCCATGCCCACCCCCATGTTCCCTATCCCCATCCCACCTACACCTGTCCCCATGTTCCCCATCCCCATCCCCATCCCCATCTCACCCACACCCACACCCGCATTCCCCATCCCCATGTTTCTCATCCCCCACACCCACACCCACATTCCCTATCCCTGATTCCCCATCCCACCTATGCCCATCTCCATGTTTCCCATCGACATCCCACCTACACCCATCCCCATGTTCCCCATCCCCATCCCAATTCTGCCCACACCCATCCCCATGTTCCCCATCCCCATCTCACACCCACACCCATGTTCCCCATCCCACCCATCCCCATATTCATCTGACCCCATCAAACCCACACCCACCCTGATGCCCCTGTTTTTAATCCCTAAGTTCAACTGACCTGGCATTGACTTTGACTGACTAAGTCATGCCCTCAGATAATATCCTGGTCAAGGTTTTTTTTTTGTGATTTTTTCTCCAAGTTTGAATTGACTTTGGTTGACTTGGACTTGACTTCACCTGACTTTGTGCAAAAATATTGACTAACAGTTGACTATGGATTGACCGACGTCCTATTTTATCGACTTTTGCTTGACTTCCTTTTTTACTGAGCATCACTACTGTCGCCATATCTGCTAATCGCATACTTTTGAATGAAGAGCAGGCAGACACGCAGATCGCTGTGATGAAGGCGCAGTCACAGGAGGTATGAGACCTCATGGTGGACAAACTATTTGGAAAGGAGGATTTTCTTGACACTTGAACCCGGCGGCCTGGGCTAGAGCTTTAAATCTAAATGTGTACCATAGCAGATTCTGATCCATGCAAATTCCAGTTCTGTTTAAATCTGCACACGCAACGGCCAAACGACAAGTCCTTGTCGACTCTGGAGCAACCGACAATTTTATTTGTTCGACACTGCTCAAACGACTCCAAATTACCACCTGAGATGTAACCCATCCCATCTGCATTTGGAACGTGGATGGGACGCATAACCAAGATGGAGAGATCACCCAGTACACTGACCTCACTGTACGAACAGGGGCAGAGACCAAGACACTTCGTTTCCTAGTCACGAATCTAGGGAGAGACGAAGTAATCTTAGGGTACCCCTGGTTCATGGCTTTTGAGCCCCAGATACGATGGGGAGAGGCGACATTGAATGAAGAATTTCAACCAGTCGTCATCTCGAGCCTCCATTTGTCAGACGAAGCCACGCCCATGGAAGCTTCCATACGGGCGTTGGAGATGTATGAACTTGACGAGGAGGTGTGGGAGCAGCTCATGGATGATGAGCGGGATCCCTACATCACATTTATACGAAAAACGACAACGGCCTCAGAATTGGCACAGCAGGAGGCAGCCAAGAGGCCTGAGTGCACATTTGAAGAAATGGTGCCCACAGAATACAGACATCATCATAAAGTGTTCAGTGAAGAAGCGTCCCACCGATTTCCCCCCTCACAAGTATGGGATCACGCTATCAATCTCCTCCCTAATGCCCCACCAGCGTTGGACTGTAAAGTGTACCCGCTGGCCCAGAATGAGGAGGAGGCGCTCACGACGTTCCTCACTGAACAATTGGACAAAGGGTACATCAGGCCCTCCAAGTCCACATACGCGTCACCATTCTTCTTTATCAAAAAGAAGGACAGCAAGTTGAGGCCGGTCCAGGACTACTGACGGTTGAACGAAATCACCATCCGAAATCACTACCCCCTCCCACTGATCCCTGAACTCATCAATCACATATGCGGGGCCCGTTTGTTCTCCAAACTTGACATTAGATGGGGGTACAATAACATCCGGATACAGAAGGGAGATGAACATAAGGCGGCGTTCAAGATGAATCGGGGGCTGTTTGAACCCCTGGTTATGTACTTCAGCCTTACTAACTCCCCGTTGACGTTCCAAGGAATGATGGACTACATCTTCTGAGACCTCATCCTCCTTGGAGAAGTGATCGTCTATATGGACAATATCCTGATCGCCACCGCCATTGACCACATCCACCACCAAGAGGTGCTACACGAGGTTCTCCGCCTCTGCGAAGAGCAGAGAAGTGCGAGTTTGAAGTCCTGGAGATTGAGTATCTTGGACTTATCATCGGCCACAGAAACATACAGATGGACCCTGTTAAAGTACAGGGAATCCAGGAGTGGCCAGCTCCAAGAAGTCTCTGGGAAGTATGCGCTTTCCTTGGGTTCTGCAACTTCTATTGAAGGTTTATCCAAGGATTCTCCACCCTCGCACGTCCCCTCCATGACCTCACAAAAAAGAACACACCCTGGCAGTGGGGCCAGAAACAACAAGACGCGTTTGACAACATTAGATGGTGTATTGGTTGTGAACCCACACTCCTATTCCCTAACCTTGACAAACCATTTGAGCTGGAGGTTGATGCGTCGAATGTGGCCCTCGGAGCCGTGCTAAACCAAATGGGCCTGGACCAACACATGCACCCCATCGCTTTCCATTCTGAATCACTGATGGAAGCAGAGCGCAACTACAATATTTACAATCATGAATTGCTAGCCGTAGTCAAAGTGTTGAGGGCATGGAGGACATACCTCGTTGGTTCCCCCCATAAAATCATCATCCACACCGATCACGCCAATCTCCAGTACTGGAAGGACCCACAAAAAATTAGTCGATGAGTAGCTCGCGAGTTCTTGGAGTTGTCAGAGTACAATTTTGCACTAAAACATGTACCCGGCATCAAGAACGGTCGTGCAGACGCCCTATCATGAAGGGCCAACTATGAAGCAAACGGGGAGGACAACAATGACATCATTGACCTCCCGGCTGACCGATTCATTTGCGCAACCCAGATGTCAATGCACAACATGGACATCTGGATGCAAATATCACAAAACATTGACAAGAAAGAAGTCCTGCGCTGGGTAGAGCCTGACAACCTGAAAAAGTTGGGAGGTCTTTGGTGGAAGAATGATGCTCTCATTGTCGTGGGCGACAACGACCTTAAACGGGGGGTAATAACCTTTTTCCACAATACTCCTGCATGGGCCACCCGGGAATTGCGAACACACTAGAGCTATTGCGACGCGACTACTGGTGGCCAGGTATGCGGAAGGACGTCAAAGAGTACGTCAAGGGCTGTGCTACTTGCCAGTCCAATAAAATCAACCCCCACCAACAAAAGCCACATCTATTCCCCATTACCACAGACCCCGACACCAAACCATTTGAAGTCATAACAATGGACTTTATCACAAAGTTACCCCCATCTAACGGATACGACTCCATCCTCACCATTACTGACCATGACTGTTCAAAAGTGGCCATCTTCATCCCATGTAATGAGACGATTACCACGGAAGGGGTGGCGCAACTCTACCTTCACCACATCTACCCACATTATGGCATTCCCTGAAAGATGATTACGGATCGAGACCCGCGCTTCACGTCTGCCTTCATGAAGGACCTGTGTAAGACGCTGGGGATCCGTCAGAACACCTCCTCTGCATACCATCCACAGACTGATGGGCAGTCGGAGTGTACTAACCAGTGGCTAGAACAGTATCTCCGTCACTGGAGTAATGTGCAGCAGGATAACTGGGCAGAGGCACTCCCAGTAGCGCAATTCGCACACAACTCGTGGCCGAACGCCACAACCAAACACTCCCCATTCTCGTTGATCATGGGATGGGAACCACGTACTACATGGGCATCAAAACCCACATCAACTCCATCGGTGGATCAATGATTGGAGGAGATGGGGGATAGATGCCAACACGCGCAAGACTGTATTAAGCATGTGCAAGAGCTTATGGCGAAGAGGGGGAAGATGCGCTTCATACCCTATATGGAAGGCACCCAGGTATGGTTGGAGGGGACGAACCTCCGGACCTTTTACCCCACCACAAAGCTCGCTCCAAAATGCCATGGACTGTTCCACATCAAGAAGGTCTTATCTGCAGTCTCCTATGAACTAGACCTTCCAAAGACATGGAAGATACACCCCGTGTTCCATGCCAACCTCCTCATGCCATATAAGGAGACGGAACTTCACACAGCTAACTTCACGCAGCCTCCACCTGACCTAATTGGAGAAGAAGAATTCAAAGTGGAGCATGTGTTACAATCTCGCCTTCATGGCCGAGGGCGCAAACTTCAATTCCTGATCCAGTGGAAGGGATTTCCTATGAGTGACAGCTCGTGGGAACCACTTGATAATGTCCACCACGCACCTGACATAATCACCAAATTCTACTGGCAAAACCCTACCGCTGAAGGGGCTGGACGAAAGATATAAGAAGGCAACTTGTGACATCCACTCCCCTCACCGCACCATGACTTCCACCCCCATTGTCTCTACCGTCCCTGCTCACCCCCCTTCCCAAATCATTCTCGACAACCTGACCATCCCCTCCCAAGAGGCTGGTATCCTGGACATGGGTTACGATGTTGCATATACCCTGTACTCCTGGATCGTCACCCCTCCTCCACTACCTGAGTTTGTACTTGACCCTGACACCTCACTACCCACTACCGCTGAACCAGCCGAGTCGCCGGAATCCCCTGAGTCAACGTCTCCACCCCTGCTGGTCTCACAGCCCACGCTTAGCACCCTGCACCAAACATCACTCCCACTTCCCCCGTTCCCACCAGGGATCAACCATGTATTCACCCCTATCCCCACTGTTGAGCCTGCCATCCCGGACCCACGTTACGCCCTCCTCGACGATGAGGACCAGGATGTATCGGGGGAACCGGGCATCCCGTATTTCCTTAATGACCCCACCTCCCCACGCTTCCACCCACTAATGATCGGAGAGCTGGGGAAGAAGGAGGTGGCGCGGTATATCTATTACCATAAGGACTACCAGGAGGTGGTGGGGACCATGGGCAAAGGGGAACCGTGCTACGTTACATCCGTCTATCTACACACTACCCAGGCTAATCAGCTACCGCAACACATGACAGACCAACAGATCAACCTATTCCATCCCCATGACCCTCGTCGAATTGTCATCGATGAGGTTATCTCCTCCTTGCACTACCCAGTGCTTCATGCCAACATCTCCCGCCTACGCACTTGTCTCGAAGCGTGAGACGCGCTCAAAGTGCGATGGGATGACCTCCACAGATTAGAGGCGGAGGCTATAAAGGACCAGTTCCACCTCAACATGAACATGTTGAGTGTACGGAAGCAGTTGCAGTATGCCTGCATCATCCCCCTCATCAGCGACCGATACGTAGAGCTAATGACTAAACCCACATGCCCCCGACACTCCTCAGTGCCGCTGCCCCTGTGTGCAGATGGACCTGGTGAGATGCCACTACCCCCATGCACCGGCGGACCCTGTGAGATGCCACGCCTTCAAGGGGAAGGCAACATGCGTTGTCGCAGGTGTTACAAGTGTTGGTTGAAAGACCACCTCGTATGAGATTGCCCTGAGCAAGGACAGTGGGACATGTGCCAGTGGTGCGGCAGTCTTGCCCATCGTGTGGATGTCTGCCTTATATGGCAACTATCCCCGATGTCCGCCTGGTACAAGAATCCTACACCGTGCACCCGCTGGTGTGGGAAGTGTCTCGACTGGAAGGCGACACACGACGAGATTGACTGTCCACAATATGAAGGTTGCCACAAGTGTGGCCATAGGGGGTGCCACATGTTTTTATGTTCTCACACCTGCCCTTGTTCCCCCTCTCCTGACCCCGCTACCATTATTCCCGAAGAGGACTGCTACTATACCAGTGACTAGTCGAAGTTGTGGCAACTTCGAGTCTGACAGGGGGTAATGTTACGATTTTCCCTTCCCTCTCCTATTTCCCTTCGCCTCTTGTGACTCGCATTCTGCATCTGGCTTCAATTGTACTTTTATGATATGATCCACTTCGATCCGCGCCTTGGCCCTTATCTCACACCTAGCACATGACTGTTACGACGACCTGTGGCGCAACTTGCATCTGTAATTGCAGTAGGTGTTTAGAGCTGTTCGGAGCTGTTCAAGGACACTCTGAACAGCTCTGAACACTCTGAACACCTAATTGTGTTTACAGATGTTCCAGAACCCGCTGACGACTTCTGATCCACGCATTGTCCCGCAGGATTCCCTTGTTCCTGATTCATAGTCTCCCTTTGTTAGCTCTCTAGGACCCGGATCCTAGGATTGCGCCATATGTTTGTCTTTGACAAACATTGTGTACTAGTATATAAGTCTCACGCTACCTAGCTTGTACGGTAGACTTGACTTCTTGTGTAATACCACACTGCTGTCTATTCTCACGATTCGACTTCTTGAGTTGCACTTTCACTTGACTCCCCATCTTCGCTCGCCTTTATGCTTGAGCCTTACCCCACTATTGTCCTTGTGTCCATGGAGACCAAGTGACACTTGTTCATCCCCAAACTGAGTCGTAACTGACTCCGACCTGTCCTGTTACTGTTTGTGACTTAATGAAGTACACGTCGTACTTAACGCCCCTGTGGTGGCGTTACATCCTGATTGCCACTGCTATTGACCATGCCCACCACTGAGCCATACTACATGAAGTGCTATGCCTTTGCGAAGAGCATGATCTGTACATCAAGCCTGAGAAGTGCGAGTTTGAGGTGTATGAGATTGAGTATCTCAGCCTCATCATTGGGCACGGAAACATACATATGGATCCCATTAAAGTAAGAGGGGTCTTGGCATGGCCAGCCCCAAAAAGCCTGCGGGAAGTACGCATGTTTCTGGGGTTTTGCAACTTCTACCAACGGTTTATCCAAGGATTCTCCACCCTTGCGAGGCCGCTCCACGACCTCACAAAGAAAGACACGCTGTGGCGGTGGGACCAAGACCAGCAAGATGTGTTTGATAACATCTGACGAAGTATTGGTCAGGAACCTGTACTCCTATTCCCTGACCTCACCAAACCGTTCAAACTGGAGGTAGATGCATTGAATGTGGCCCTTGGAGCTGTGTTGAACCAGCTAGGGCCAGACCAGCGAATGCACCCAGTCACGTTCCATTCTGAGTCTCTAACCGAGGCAGAGCGCAACTATGATATCTACAACCGGGAATTACTCGTGGTGGTCAAAGTGCTAAGAGCATGGCGCACATACCTCATCAGTTCCCCCCACAAAATCATCATCCACACTGACCATGCCAATCTGCAGTATTGGAAGACCCGTGGAAGATCAGCCAAAGAGTGGTGTGCAAGTTCTTGGAACTGTTGGAGTATGATTTTGTGTTAAAACACGTACCTGGCATCAAGAACAGTCGCGTGGATGCCCTCTCACGGCGCGCAGATTATGCACCCAACCTAGAAGATAACAATGATGTTGTTGTCCTCCCTGCAGAGCAATTCATACGTGTGACCCAGATGTCAATGCACGACATGGACATCTGGACACAGATCTCACAAAACATGGACAAGAAAGATGTCCTCCGGTGGGTTGAACCCCACAATCTGAAGAAGCATCAGGGCCTATGGTGGAAGGGCAACGCTCTTGTTGTCATGGGTGACAATGATCTTAAGCAGGGGGTAATCACCTTTTTCCACAACACTCCAAGCATGGGCCACCCAGGTATCACAAACACCCTTGAACTCCTACAATGTGATTATTGGTGGCTGGGCATGTGGAACAATGTTGAGGAATATGTCAAAGGCTGTGCTACGTGCCAGTCTAACAAAATCAACCCCCACCGACAAAAACCACACCTCTTTCCCATAACCACTGACCCAGATGCTGAACCATTTGAAGTTGTGACGATGGACTTTATCACAAAACTCCCCCCATCAAATGGCTACAACTCCATCCTCACCATCACTGACCATGACTGCTCAAAAGCAGCCATCTTCATCCCCTGTAACAAAACAATCACCGCAGAAGGAGTAGCACGACTGTACCTCCACCACATATATCCCCACTATGGTATTCCCTGAAAGATGATAACGGATCGGGACCCACGCTTCACATCTGCCTTCATGAAGGACCTGTGTAAGATGCTGGGGATCCATCAGAACATCTCCTCCGCATACCACCATCAGACTGACGGACAGTTGGAACGCACCAACCAGTGGCTGGAACAGTACTTATGCCACTGGAGTAACGTCCAGCAGGACAACTGGGCAGAGGCACTCCCAGTGGCACAATTCGTGCACAACTCATGGCCTAACGCCACTACCAAACATTCCCCATTCTCACTGATCATGGGGTGGGAACCACGCACCACGTGGACGTCAAAACCCACATCCACTCTGTCAGTTGATCAGAGACTAGAAGAGATGGACATCAGATGTCAGCATGCGCAAGACTGTATCAAACATGTGCAAGAACTAATGGCGAAGCAGGGGAAGACATGCTTCATACCCTATATGGAGAGTGCGCAAGTATGGTTGGAGGGCACGAACCTCCAGACCTTCTATCCCACCACAAAACTAGCTCTGAAGCGCCATAGACCATTCCGAATCAAAAAGGTCTTATCGGTGGTCTTGTACAAACTAGACCTTCCGAAGACGTAGAAGATCCACCCTGTGTTCCATGCAAACCTCCTCACACCATATAAGGAGACAGAACTACATGGGGCTAACTTCACATGACCCCCACCTGACCTGATTGAAGGAGAAGAAGAATTCGAAGTAGAGCGCATGTTGCAATCTCACCTTCATGGCCGAGGGCGCAAACTCCAATTCCTGATCCAGTGGAAGGGATTTCCCATGAGTGACAGCTCATGGGAACCGCTAGATAACATTTGACATGCACCTGACCTAATTGCTGAATTCTATTGGCAGAATCCTACCACTGAAGGGGCTGGACGAAAGATATAAAAGACACCTCCCCTTCACCCATACTCGCCACCCATGATCATAAACCTCATGTCTGATTCACCCATAGTCTCCACCATCCCCACTGGCCCCCCTTCCCAATGCATCCTCGACAACCTGACCATCCTGTCTCAGGAAGGCAGGATCCCTGACATCGGCTATGATGTTGCCTATACTCCCTACTCGCGCATTGTAACCCCCACCCCACTCCCCAAGTTCACACTTAACTCTGAGAACTCACTGACCACTGTCACAGAAGAAGAGAAGGCAGCTATGCCTCCTCCTCATAGCCAAGCACCATCACCCCCCACACTTAGTATGCTTCACCAATCAGACCTACCCCTCCCCCCATTCCCTCCTGGAATCGACCACATGTTCACCCCCATCCCTATTGTCACCATCGCCACCCCAGACCCATGCTATGCTCTCCTTGATGATGAGGACGAGGACAGGAGTGGGGAGCTGGGGATCCCATACTTCTACAACGACCCCACATCCCCACAATTCCACCCACTGATGATCGGCGAGCCTGGCCACAAGGAGGTGGCGTGGTATATCTATTACCAAAAAGACTATCAGGAGGCCATAGGGACCATGGGCAAGGGAGAGCCCTGCTACGTCACATCCATCTATCTCTGCACCCAGACCACTAACCAACTCCCACAACATGTAACCAATGCACAGGTGGACCTATTCCACCCCCATGACCCCCATCACATCGTCATCGACGAGGTTATTTCCTCCCTCCACTACCTGGCACTCCACACCAATGTCTCCCACCTCTGCACCTGTCTTGAGGCTCACAACACACTCAAGGTGCGATGCAACAACCTCCACAGGCTCAAGGTGGAGGCGACGAAGGACCAATTCCACCTTGACATGAACCTGTCAAGTGTATGGAAGAGGTTGCAATATGCCCAAATCATCCCCCTTATCAGTGACCGCTACATGGAGCTGATGACCAAACCCACACAACCCCACCATTCCTCTGAGTCCCTATGCGTGGACGGGGCTGGTGAGATGCCATTGCCCCCACGCATAGGTGGACCTTGCGAGATGCTGTGCCATCATGGATTGGAGGGAGGATGTCATCGCTGATGCTACAAGTGTCAATCGACGGACCACCTCGTACATGACTGCCCCAAGTGTGGTCGCCACAACGCCTGCCAGTGGTGCAGCAGTTTGGCACATTGAGTGGACATATGCCTCATATGGCATATGTCCCTGATGTCCACATGATACGAAAACCCCACGTCACGTCCTCAGTGGTGTGGGAAGTGTCTTGACTGGAAGGCTACTCACGATGAGATCGATTGCCCCCAGTATGAGCTGTGTCGTAAGTGCAGACATCATGGCCATCATCTGTTCTTACTAGTGATGTCAACGAGTTATGCCCAAACGAGTCTACTCGCGAGTGTGACTCGTTTGTGACGAGTACTCGTGCCTGCAAGTACTCATGCCTGAATACTCCTGCGAGTATGAGTTGATGCTTTCCTGAGCACAAGTACTCACGAGTACTCGTGGTAACACTGGCATAAATGCCTTGGTCCTAGCCTTTAGTGTATCATAATCTTGCAAATGAATTTTATTTTCTATCAAGCTTATACAATGTATCTAAACGCTACATAGCTCACCCTTGCCATCCACTTGTGGTCGTCACGGTTGCTCCTCATCGTCGGCGGCGGCGGCGGCGGCGGCGTGGTCAGTCCTGCTGTCACTATCGATGTCAGTCAATGTCGCCCCATTGCCGGCGTAGTCGATGGGCGTCGCTCCGTCGTCATTGTCGCGTCGTCCAAGGTGTCTTCATGGCTGCAGCCATCTTGCAGTTGCTGGCATCACCCCGTCGTCATGGCCCGAGGCGTTTGCTCCATCGTCGTCGTCGCGTCGTCTTAGGTGTTGTCATTGTCACTGCCGCTGTCTTGGTGTTGCTGGTGGTGGTATTGTCACAAGTGCACATGGCTTGGCCCAGCCCGCGGGCCGGTCCGCATGTATTAGCTGGCAATCACCGGGCGTGGGAAGCTCTGTGTCATTCTGACTCATTCACGGCTAATGGTGAGTTGCTTACCACACCATGTGTAATTGCTTACCGTCAACCATGGACGACCTCAACGTGTACGCCTGGATGACAACAATGGCAGTTGCAGCCACGACGACAAACAACCCCCTGCCGCCGCCCCACATGGGTTGACCACAGTGTTTGGCAAAGTGACAACACACCGGCAGCGACAGCAAGGCAGGTCGGCGATGACACGACCACGATGGCCCACGACCACGATGATCCACAACGACGACAACCCATGTCGATGATGACCCACGACCACGACGGCCCATGACCACGACGACACTGAGGACGGCAGCGGTGGTGACGCAGCAACAACACTAGGACGCAACGGTGGCAGGGGGAAGTGATGCTGTGGCGGGAATTGTAGCTTAGTATATACAGTACATTGTTTGTAGTTAGCTCAGGCTATAGTACCAATATTACACAAGGGGCAGACTTGGAAGTGAGAAAAGTTCAGAAAACCCACAGAGTACTCGTTTCAAACGAGTACTCGTGAGTACTCATGGCTCGGAATGAGTACTCGTGCTAGACGAGTCGAGTACGAGTCTTAGTCCGAAGAAAATGGCGAGTACGAGTCGAGTACGAGTGCCTCTTTGGAACCTTCTGATGAGTACTCATACTCACGAGTATAACTCATTGACATCTCTAGTTCTTACATACCCACACCTGTCCTCGTCCCCCCTCTCCTACCCCTACCACCATCATCCCTGAGGAGGACTGTTACTACACAAGCAACTAGTCAAAGTCGTGGCGACTTTGAGTCTGATGGGGGGGTAATGTTACAATTTTACTCTCTTATCTTTTCCTTCTCTCCCCATGTCTTGTTCTGTTGTTATCAGATTCCCTGTGATGTGTTGACTGGACTTTCTACCTATGATCTGCTTCAATATGTGTCTTGGCCCTTATCTCGTGCCCAGCGCATGACCATTACAACGTCCCATGGTGCAACTTCCAGAACCTGCTGACACCTTCTGATCCACGCGTCATCCCATGGGATTCCCTTGTTCTTCTTTCGTATGTTCCCCTTGTTAGCTCTCTAGGACCCAGATCCTAGGATCGTGCCATATGTTTGTCTCTGACAAACATCGTGTACTTGTATATAAGTCTCACGCTACCTAACTTGTACAGTAGACTTGACTTCTTGTGTAATACCACACCGCTGTCTCTTCTCTTGAACTGAACCTTTGAGTTGCACTTTCGCTTGACTCCTTGTCTTTGCTCGCCTTTGCGCTTGAGCATAATCCTGCTATTACCCTTGTGTCCACAGAGGCCAAGTGGTACTTGTTCACCCCCAAACTGAGTCGTAACTGACTCACTCACGTCCTGTTACCATCCGTGACTTAACCGAAGTACATGTTGTACTTAACACCCCTGTGGTGGCGTTACACTATCCCACTTACACCCACATACTCCCCATAGCCATCCACCCCCACCCCCACCCCCATGTTCCCCATCCCCATCCCTATCCCTATCCCACTTACACTCACATGCTCCCCATCCCCATCCCACCCACCCCCACCCCCATGTTTCCCATCCCCATCTCACCCACACCCACACCCATGTTCCCCATCCCCATCCCTATCTCACCCACACCTACACCCATGTTCTCCATCCCCATCCCAATGTTCCCCATCCCCATCCCAATGTTTCCCATTCCCATCCCACCCACACCCTATGCTCCCATTCCATGCACCCCATAGCCATCCCACCCACCTCACCCCCATGTTCCCCATCTCCATCCCACCCACACCCACCCCATGCTCCCCATGCTCCCCATGGCCTTGCTGGCCACTGTGGCCATTTCTGGATGTAAATGGAAGAGTGCTGACTAGGGCATGACAGGGGTAAGGGTATACCCCTATATGTATGGGTATAGGCAAGGGGCTTGTGGGAATGTAAGCGCCCATACCTGGGTTATAGTGTTGGGGAAGTTTGGTTTGGTTTGGTTTGAGGCCATTTTTGCCAAACTGGAAACCAAACTGATTACATTTTGGCCAAACTGAAACCAAACTGAACCAAACTGATTCAAACTGCTCCAAACCGTTCCAAACCGTTCCAAACCGATTAAATAAGCGCCCGAATAAGCGCCCACTAAGCGCCCAAATAATGTGTCAAATTGCTTACAAATCAGTTTGGTTTCAGTTTGGTTCAGTTTAAACCAAACTCAAACCATTTAAGACTTGGTTTGAACTGAGTTTGAACCAGTTTTGGACTGATTTTGAACTAATTTTGAACCAAACTGAGTTTAAATGTGATTATTAAACGCTTGATGGGCGCTTATTATGTAATCAGTTTGAAACGGTTTGAACTCAGTTTGGGACCCCCAAACTGGAAACCAAACCATTTAGCTTTTTTCAGAAAATCCCAAACCCCAAACCATACTTCCAGTTTGGGTTTGGTTCAAACTGAGTTTGGATCAGTTTGGAACCAAACTTCCCCAACACTACTGGGTTAGGGGGTTAGGGGGGGTATAGTGGGCTGTTAGCAGATTTCTGTCTACCAGTGCTTATGGGGTGCTAATCCTGTCCAGCCCACATTACTACCTCTTCAGGATTACATTGAGCAGACCTGTGCCAGCAGCATTGCCTAGAAATGATGGGATTCAACTAGGGCTGAGTTCATCACACATTCCTTTGAGTTGTGTTCCTCAGTGTGTCACATTCGTGCATGGCCTCAGTGACTTGAACCCCATGCATTCCCAACCCAGGTGGCCACTCATACGGAGTTTCGTGTTATGCAGAAGTGTGCACAACTGCTTGCGATCACCTGCAACCACTTTCCACTGTTTCTATTCCCTACCTTGCTGCTCTTATGCGCGGCCTTAGCAACTAGAACATGACACATTTCCAACCCAGGCAGCCACTTATATGATGTTTCGCGTTATGCAGAAGGGTGCATGACTGCTTGTGATCACCTGCAACCACCCTCACTGTTTCTATTCCCAACCTTGTTGCTCTGGTATGCAGCCTTAGAGACTTGAACACAACACATTCCCAACCAAGGCAGCTGCTCACATGAAGTTTTGTGTTATGCAGAAGCATGCACGACTGCTTACGATCACCTGCAATCACCTCCACTGTTTCTATTCCCAACCTTGCTGCTCTCGTGTGCAGTCTTTGTCCTTCAGCACCAAAACATCCATGATTGTCCCAGATTCACTTGCGATATCTCACACCCTGCGGAGGCCTGCACACCTGCTTGCATTGCTTCACACCCCCCAAATCCTCCACATCTCTCATCCCAGATTCTTCCCTCCACATTTTACCATTCCCCTGTTTATCTGATGCTCCCTCTTTCCTTAGCCTACATTCCCTAGTATACAGCCCATGTAATTACCACCTTCACCTTGGATAAAGTAATAGACTTCTACCTTCAGACTTCAGAGCTCAGTGTAGCTCTTCCCTTGTGTCCCCAAGTGTGCTGCATTCACGTGCGGCCTTAGAAAATCAAGTCCGACGCATTTCCGACCCCAATGATTACCCATACAAAGTTTTGTGTTGTGCTGAAGCGTGCACAACCATTTTCAACTACCTGCTACTGATCGATCCAATTTCCATTGCCAATATCGCTGCATTCGCATGTGGATTTAGACACTCAACACAGACATGTCCACGATGTTTGCAGACCTATATACAACATCTCACACCCCACAGAGGCATGTGCGATACCTTGCACTGCTTCACACCCTGCGCAGATTACCTGACTCCTACTGCATGAGAATGGAATCCCATATTTGGATAGGCACCTGCTTACATAAATACCTCCCCCCCTTTCCAACTCGTCCTTATGAGAAAATTGTACCCCCTATATGAAACTACAGTCCCGCTAGCCCCTTGGGTGTAGGGGTATGAGGGGTAAGGGTAGGGGTATGGCTTTCTGTACCCGTGAAAACACTGTACCCCTGGCCACAGGTATACGGGTATTCTTACATAAGCATTATATAAGCATTTTGGTGATTTTTTGGTGATTTTTTCAGGTTTTTCTGGGTTTTTACAGGATTTTTATCAATTATACTTGGATTTTGATGTTATCCAAGGCCATAATGGCTTCAGATAAGGAATAAATAGTCAATCTAGTGATTATTAATAGTTTTCAAACTAACTTTCACCCAGATATATTGACTTTATATTGATTTTATGCAAAAACCCATATACCCTTAGGGGTTTTTCCATACCCCTGGAAACCCATGGAAACCTGTGTATGTTTTCATACCCATATCTGGTACAGTGTTCATGGGTACAGGTACAGGTACAGCTAAAAAACCCAGGGGTTACCCCTGTCACACCCTAGTGCTGACTATCAACTCATCTGTGGAGTATGGGATGTGTAAACAGGTCACAGGATTGTGCAATAGTCCAAGGGGGTGGTGGGACCGGAAAATTTGACATGACGTCAGTTTTTTTTTTTTCAGCAGTTTTCAGCACCCCTCCCCCCCTCCCCTGTGAATGGACAAGGGCGAGAGCAGGAGTGAACAGCGATGGCGATGATACCCTAAACGTCCCTAAACACTAGGAAACATCTATGGTGTGCAAAGGGTTTGGGGGGTGTGTGAAGTGTCGCAGGGTATCGCGCAGGCCTCCGCGGGGCACGAGGTGTCGTATCTGGGTCCGCAACGATCGCGGACGCATCTTTGTCGAAGGGCTGAAGCCGCGCGTGAGTGCGGTGAGGTCGGGAGAGGAAACGGGGTCGGTTGGTCGCAGGTGGTCGGAAACAGTCGCGCACGCTTCGGCGCGGCGCGAAACTTTGTATAGTTGGCCGCTTGGGTCGGGAACGCGTCGGGATCGAGTCGCTAAGGCCGCGCGCAAGTGCGGCATGCTGGGGAACACAAGGGAGCGAGCTACTGAGCTCAAAAGTCCGAGGGGAGAAGTCTACTATTAGAAGTCCCTTGTGTATTGTAAATACATGGGCTATATACTGGGGAATGTAGGCTAAGGAATGGGGTGCATTAGATAACAGGGGAATACTAAAACACGAAGGGGAGAGTCCGGGATAAGTGGGAGACCGAGCACGCACAGAGTGCAGGACAGGAAAGCGGCAAAGCGCGGGAACGCAGTGCTTAGAAAGCGTGCAGAGCACGGACGAGTGCGGGAAAGTGTGAGTGAGTGCGAGCAAATATAAGAAGTAAGTAAAAAGTCTTGATGCGACAAGCCCGGGGTGCTGAGGGACAAAGGCAACACGAGCCGTGGGGATGCGCGGCCTGTCTATGGGTGGCTGGGGAGCGTTTTGCGAAGGGGTTGGTGTTGACAACAGTCCATGGCGATGAGAGGTAAGGGCGAGCGAGGGCGAAGGAGATGGCAAGCGAGGAGAGAGGAGGGAAGGAGCAGAGACGATATGACCGATATGGCAAGCCAGCCATGTGATCCTGAGGAATCCTTACAGTGCCGGAAAACAATGGAACATGTAGGAAAGTGGCAAAGCAAGCGTAGGAAAGTGCAGAAAGGCATGGGAGAGCACACAGGCTAAACATAGGGGACCTCAAAAGTGTGAAATTCACAAAAAACATCATCCAGGGAGAGCGTGGTTGTACCACCGCTAGGGGGACCACTTCCTAATTAGGAAGGTCCAAATTTTTTTCAGGCCTTCACCGCACTCCCCCCCCCCCCCCAACGTCCTGTTCGGGATTCCGGTCCCGCCACCCCCTTGCAATAGTCACACCAAACCAAAATTGACAAAGAAGACAGTAAGTAGGGTGAGGATTGTTGGCTCAGACAATGAAATTTTTGGGCTTGATATCATGATGGACATAGTGCCAAGTATGTAGTGACTCAACCGCTGAGAGCTAGACATGCAAGAGAAAGTTTAGTGGATCTTTTTTGTATGACACACCATTTGGGAGGTGTATAATAATAGGATCTTTCAAAGTTAACTTATTTTGGTCCCTGATTGGACCCATTATGACATCCATTAAGCCCAATTTTGGTGTAAATCCAATGTTGATGTGAAAAATAATAAAATAAAAATGGACCAATAATGTCCAACTTTGAACCCCCCCCCCCAAAAAAAAAAAAAGCCACTAATGAAACCATAATGAATTATTTTCATGCCTTGGAGCCCCTGGCAATGTTTTGGCAGGGTAAATTTTTTTTGATCTCCACTAGACCAGATTATTAGTTCTGATTTTGTCATGATCATGTGACATCACCCTGTGTATGTTTCAGTTTCGGTTCTTGATTCTCAGACTCGGCCTAGACTCGTGACTCACAGACCACGTGACTGCGCAGTAATGCCAGCAGTGGATCTATTCTTAGTAGCATGACTCGGACTGACTCATAGGGCAGAGGGTTGCCAGTGAGCATGTTCACTGGCGTATGCATGTCCTTGATTCCCACTTATACAGCTCATAGAAAATGTATAGGAAATCCAGTAGCAGAACAGTATAAGTAGAGCAGTAGCACCAGCTTGTAACAGTATTTGAGTCTCTTAAGAATATAGCCCAACTAGCTTGTTCTACAGAGTGAAGAGTCAACCCCAGTCCAAGTTCCCATGAAGTGGATTAGTAAGCGTCAGTGACCTTTCCGGCCCGACTTACTGATCTTCCTTGAAACCTTGAGCATAACAATCCGGGTGATCGTAACAGATTTGGAGTTTATAAAACATAATCATATTCACTGTCTTACATAACTAAAATAAAACTCCATTTCTTTAGCAGCCCCCCTTAATGAAATTGAAATAATTGGCTTATGTAAAGTAGGAGACCCTACCCATCCTTAAAAAATCAAATTATTTGTCCCTTTTTTGATATCATTTTCTGACTTAATGGTTTGCAAAATGGTATTGTAATAGCTTTGAAAGCCCCTAATGTCTTGCTGTGGTCAACCTGTTGTTCACTGACCAAATCACTAAGTGAGGTTCTGAGATGCTCCAAAACAATGACTTTGTGTGTGCTTTCCTTCCCATACCAGCATACTGGAGACACTGTGACTGTAGATTAGGATGAAATTCATCCTATAAGTCATCCTATGTAACGCTTAAATGACCTCTTTCATAGGATGAATATCAGTAGGCCATGCATGATTATCAGTACTGAGTAGGATGACAAAATTAGGATGAAGATCATTCTAGATTTGTACAAAATCAGCCAATCCAAAAATGACACACTGTAGGCCAATTTTAGGATGAAAATCAGTAGCAATCATTGGATGAAAATCATTGATTTCGACTGAAAATCAGTCTTGATCATTGGGTGATTTTCAGCACTCCTTTTTAGGTTGATCCAATAAAAGAAAATTTTATTTTCACTAAACTAATACACATAAAAATGACTACACACCACCTCCCATCACCATGGCCATGCTGCTGCTGCTGCCACTGCCTACCAGTGCATGCCCATGCAGCCATTGTCTTCTGCACCCTTGTGGACCACCACTACTGCTGTGCTGCCAGTTCTGTCAGACCAGCTAGTGATCATGCCACAAAGAATGCACTGTCATGGGCACCGCAAGTGGCATCATCGCCATCATCGTCGGCCTCACCAGCGTCACCATCATTGTTGGTGTTGTAGTGGTGGGGGTTGCATTGCAGTGGCTCTTGCACATTGTAAGGGGTGGTGGTGGTGGCAGACTTGGGCATGGTGATGGGTTGGAGGTGGTGGCCATGGGCTTGTGTGCTGCAAGGTGGAGGCAGAGGCAGCAGTGGGGACTTAGGTCTGTAACACAAAAGCAAAAAACAAGAAAAAATGTATCTTAATATAATGGACTGAAGCCCAGCAGCAGCAGGGGGTGTGGGGATCAAGGGACAGGGCATGGTGGTGTGGTGGATTGCATGCCCATGATGGTGTTGTCCCTGGAGTAGAGGTGGCTCACATGCAAAGGCAATACCTGGAAGAGGACCATTAGTAGAAGAATAGTCAGAAGGGAAAAAAAAAAAAAGAAGAAATGCACCAGTTCAGTTGTTCAGTACATTTGGTTGTTAATGTTGAAGCTTGAAGTGTTGAAGTAGAAGGGTGCCCAGTGTCAATGTGTCAGGTTCACTTTCCCATGCCACAGATTCAGCCTCTGCCAGACTTTTTTTTTTTCTGTCAAGTGTATGTCTGCTGCCACAATGGTGCTGCCACTGGCCCCACTGATGCCCACCACCAATGCCACTCCCACATGTGGACTCTGACTGCAAGCCACCACCACCACTACTCTGATGCGAGCCCCACATGATGACACACACAGTGTGGTGCAAGCCACATGATGACAACTTGCATGACAACAACCAATGGCGCAAAGATGGTGTGACAACAGTGCAACAATTAGTGCTTTGAAGTTCAGTTCAGTCCAGTTTTTTAACAGATTTTCAAAAGACTGTGACCTTAACCAGTCTAAAACTGGACCGTATACTTAAAAACCTAGACTGGACCACTCCAGACTGGTCCTAACACAACATCGACTGGTCGATATGCTGACTGGTCGGTGATCAGTTATGACCAGTCAATGATTGGTTTATGACTGATCATTTGTGCATGGCCCAGGTCACCTGGGTATTGTTTTTGTTCTTACTTGTGCACTCAGAAATCATACACTATATACTTGTAGTGTTTGGTATAATTACAGTAACTAATGTACTACTTGTAAGCTAAGTCTGTAGCATTGTGCCAGTGGGTGGGGCCACCACATTGGTGTTGTAGCATCACGGTGCTGTGTCATTGTTGTGGGGGCACCACACTGCGCCACATCGATGCTGTAGTGGCCTAGCACAACATCAGTTTCATGGGGGCACACCACCGCGTTGTCATCAGTGTTGCAGGGGCATGGCACAGCGTTGATGTCATGAGGCTGGGCACCACATCATGGGGGCACCACCGCTGCATTGTTGTCATGGAGTCATGGTGCAGTGTTGGTGTCATGAAGGCCTGGCACCATGTCATAGGGGCACGCTGCTGCATTGTCGTCGTGGAGCTGTGGTGTGGCATTGGTGTCATGGGAGCCTGGCACTGTGTTGGTGTTGCGAGGGCATGGCACAACATCGATGTCGTGAGGGCCAGGCACCATGTCATAGGGGCATGCTGCCACATTGTTGTCATGGAGTTGCAGCACAGCATCGGTGTCATGGTGTTGTGGCGCCCAGTGAGAATGTGTTTAAAACCTATAAAGAAGAAAAAAGAAACATTGTGGTTAGTTTCAAGTTAGCTAAATGGATAAATAAGAATACTTAGCTTTATGAATGGGCCACTGCCAAAGCAATGCAGGTGATGATGCTGCAATCAGAGATGTCAACGAGTTGTCACCAAACGAGTCACTCGCGAGTGTGACTCGTCACGTGACGAGTACTCGTGGTTGCGAGTACTCGTGCCTGAATACTCGCGCGAGTACGAGTCGACCCTTTTCGGAGCGCGAGTACTCGCGAGTACTCGTGGTAATACTAGGTGGTTTCAGTCTTAAAGTTTGGCACAAAGTTTTCTATTATCTACTACATTACAAGGATCTGTATGTACACTACTAGGAATACGAGGCCGCAGGGCTTGCTGTCCGAGACTCCGAGTCGTCGTATGCCAGGGTGCTGTCGTCAGGGTCGTGCCGCGTCATCGTCGTTATCGTTGTCGTTATCGTCGGGGGTTGTCGTTGGGGGTTGTCTTGTCGTCGCCCCTTTGCTGTGTCACCCGTCGTCGTGGTCAACGGGAATCGGCGAACCGCCCGTCGTTGTCGTCGAGTCGTCCAAGGTGTCGCCGCCACCCGCCGCCATCTTGCTGTCATTGCTGGTGGTGGTATCGTGGTTCAGGTTGCTGCCAGCGGTTGGTGTCATGCGGCTCGGAATCGTCGTCGTAGTTGCACCAGTGTTGCAACGCGCCAGCCCCCGGGCCGGACCACTACAGAAGGTGTGGGAAAGGTTACTTCCCACGCCACTTGTTTGCGACTCCATGGACACACGGTTGTTTACGCCCCTACCGTGGCCACGACCTCGACGGCGATGACGGCGTGGTTACTCTGCCAATCACGCACATTGGCGTACATCCAGACAACGACGGCTGTGGCAGCAACAAACTCCCCACCAGGTGGCGCCAACACAGCCACGCTGCCGACTACGACTCGGATGCCAGGACGACAAACAGTGACGACAAGACAGGGCCGCTTCGCCGACGCGGCCCCTCGCCGCACCCACGACAACGACGTCTGTTGGCCACCACAACAGCGAGACAAAGGCGACAACAACAGTGGCCGAAAAGCAAACCCGAACGACGACGACGACGACGCGCAACAGACGACAACAGTCGCCACCTAGGGACGACGCAACGACGACAGCGGTGCCGCGACGGGCTTTGGGCTTCTATAGGGTACATTATACAGTAGTTTAGATTATTTATGTACTTTGAACATGGAAACACGGAAAATTTACGAGTACTCGTTCAAAACGAGTACTTGTACAATTCAAATGAGTACGAGTATGCGAGTACTCGTACTCGCATGCTTGAAACGGGTACTCACGGCGCGAGTACGAGTTTCGACTAGAGAAAATCGGCGAGTACTCGCGCTGACGAGTACGAGTCGAGTACGAGTTGCCCTTCGGACATTTCCGACGAGTACTCATACTCGCGAGTATAACTCGTTGACATCTCTAGCTGCAATGGTGGTTATTGTTGACATGTTTGCTTTGGAGTCCGGTCCAGCAACCTGCTTGCCTGGTGAAACCTGTGAATGTGTGACATGGGTATTCTGTACCCATACGCTTGGGCTCGGGCCATACCCAAACCCATGCAGTATACACCAGTTATGTCTGAGTCCAGAATTGAATGGTATTATTTGAACCTTTTGAACCCAGGATTCTGACAGTGTAAAATGAACTGAAGTCCAGTCTTTAACTGGTTTAGACTGGTCTTTTCCAGTCCCAAAACTAATTGAGAAGGAGGCAGACTGCAGACTGATGACTTCTGAAATTTGAAAAATTGTGACTGAAGTCCAGTCATCATCGGTCAAAGTCCAGTCCAGTTTCCAGTCTTTTTTCAGTCTATAGGACTGGACCTCAAATGTAACGCTGCCACGAGCGTTAGTCCAACTTGGACGATGAAAGGGCATTCATGACTTAGCGAATTTATCGAGTCACGAGTCACGTGACTATTCCCATGGCACTTTTCGAGGCACGTGACCAGAAGTATACCAGGACGTCTAAGTCACTGGATACGCAATCGATGAAGATGACTTGCTCCCTACGGAGACAAGCAAGGATGCGAGAGCGAGTGAAAGATAGAGAGAGAGAAGTGGTGAATTGAAGAAGACCAAGATGGCATATCTTGGTCTTCACTGACTACTACTTATACATGTATGAGGACACTTTAAAGCTCCTCTTGAAACTGTGCTACAACTAGTGATAATAGCTCGAACCCTACTATCGCTGTCCTAGGAATGAGTCATGCCACATCGGCATGTGATATCGTACTACTCCTCCAGCTACTACAAAGTCCGCATCTGTAAATGTGGGACCTGTCAAAAGCTGTCAAAAGCGGTCGGAGACCAGTCTCCAACCACTTTTGACAGCTTTTGACAGGTCCTGCTTTTACAGATGCGAGACCAATTACATCCTACAGGTGGGTCACAGCCAGACAGTAGGAGTCCACTTCACGTTCTGCAACATCACCCCCTTTTCAGCTGCAACGCCCACTGTGCTGAGTGGGTC
This sequence comes from Lactarius sanguifluus, assembly GCA_021527775.1. Classification (NCBI taxonomy): domain Eukaryota; kingdom Fungi; phylum Basidiomycota; class Agaricomycetes; order Russulales; family Russulaceae; genus Lactarius; species Lactarius sanguifluus. Next base: position 203,107 of record JAKEYF010000091.1, read on the forward strand.
CGACTCCTCCCGACCAGCCTTCCTGCACCGACTCCAACCAATTATATACATCCACCATTTCAAGGCAGAATTTGCTGTGTGTGAGCTCGCCTTGTGCTGTGCTGAGGGCTTTGGACAGGGCATGGAGCTGCTGTTCAATTCGCTCAGCCTTGAGCTGGTATGCGCAGTATCAATGTAACTCAGCTTTTAGACTCGTGTCCTTCAGCACATTCACCACGACGTCAGTGCGGTGTTGTTGGCTGTGCCCACCACTCAGAGCATTCATCTCTGTCAGCAAGTAGTGAGGCTTGCTGCATTCATGGACATGCGGCTCGGTGTAGAGTGGCTTGGAGAACGTCTTGTCACTGTCGACTGCTACTAGGCCGAGTACCAGCGGGTTGGTGGTCATGATGACCTGGATGTAGGGGGCCTGTGTGGTGATCCCCTGAGCGTCGGTGATAGGGAAGTGAATGTATTGATCCCCGTGGTTATGGACATATCCCACAGGGGCTACATGTGAGCTGCCGAGTCAGCATGTCAACACGGCAGTGGGATGAAGGGGTTGTTGGTTGATGAGCACGTTGCCTCGATAGAGGGGACGTCCGATGGTGTCGCACATGTAGGGCGTTTTGTGGGGGTTGTCAGAGTCGGTGGTGGTGATAATAAAAGGGTGCTCAGCGGGGTACCACTCGGTGAGCTGTTCAGGTTGGTCGTACACCACGTGCGCATCGTCACGGTGAACTGGGCGCGCCTCTGCAGGATCATGGTTCTCCTTATTGCTGCCCTCTCCAACTGCTCCAACCTCCAGGCCTTGGCCTTGAACCTCCACCCTCGCCATGTCCTCATCCTCTTCCATTGCTCGTACTCCTTCGCCTTTGGACTCGGACTCATCCTTGACCCTATACTCCACTTGTACTGGGAGAGGTCCAGGTGAGGCATTGTCACTGCCTCGGATAGCTTCACAAAGCCTCTTGACTTCGGTCTGAGTGTAGGGGGTGGTGTTGAGCTTCTGTCCGTCCTGATTGAGGAGCCAGTAGGTTGGTGGTGTGTTGGGGTGGTCGATGTCGGTGATGGGGGCGATGTGATCCATAGCTTTGCGGACCTCTTCGTAGGTGAGGTTGTCGATGAGGTGGGGAGCGAGTGGGGTGCAAGAGGAGACAGGGGAAACAGCAGGGAAGGACATGTCGTGATTTTGGAGAAATCCAGGTTGGAAAGATGAGAGTGACTTAGCATTAGATGGCAGGCTTATAAGTGTTCATCGGGCTCTTGAGATTCTTTCGAACTCGGCCACTGCTTCATCAGCTGACAGATCATCTGTGTTGACCCACTGGTTGTCTGAGTCAGGGTATCCCCTCCATTTCACGAGGTATTGCCGCTTCCTGCTTCTGCCAAACAGCCGGGTGTCTAGAATGTGCTTGACTTCGTACTCCTCTTCCCCGTCTACAAGATCTGGTGGCGGATGTGTGAAGTTTTCGCCATGTAAGGACATCTCGCAATAAGGCATGAGTAGATCAATGTGAAACACAGGGTGAATACTCCACTGAGTGGGAAGTTCCAGCTTGTAGTTGACAGGCAATAGTACCTTAGTGATCTTGAAGGGTCCATGCCTTCTTGCCGCAAGTTTCACTGTTGGTTGGTTGGTGCGCAGGTGACAACCTTCTAGCCATACTTGGTTGCCTTCCTGATACTTGGGCGTATCTTGATGTTTGACCCACATAGATTGTGCCCTTTTGATCAGGTTCTGGGCTTCCATTTGTGCTTCTTGGAATTGCTGAAGCCTCGTGGTCACCTGCAGGATAGGGGATGGCTTATCCATCCAATCAGCACGTGGTTCGTAACCCATCATGAGCATGAAAGGGGACTTCCTTGTTGCCTCATGGGGCCAGCTATTGTGCGCGAATTCCACCATGGGAAGGAAATGTGCCCAGTTATCTTGACGCTCGTTGGCCCAGAATCTGAGGTATTGCTCCAGCCATTGGTTGGTTCGCTCCGATTGCCCGTTGGTCTGCAGGTGGTATGCCATAGAGATGTTCTGATAGATTCCCAAAATACAGCATAGTTCATGGGTGAACTTCGACGTGAACTGAGGGTCTCGGTCGCTGATAATCTTTGCTGGTAGCCCGAATCTTCTGAATACGTGAGTTACATACAGGGCCGCCGTTTCCTCTGCGGTGATTTCTTCAACACATGGGATGAACACTGACACCTTAGTAGTGATGAAGTTGAGTGCAATAACTTCGAACAGCTTAGTGTCAGGAATTGGCATGATGGGTACCAAGGGCGCTCTGGTGGGTCAGTTGTTGACCTTGTGGCATTGGCACTCCGCACATCCTTTTATGTATTCTGTAACGTGGTCCATCATGTGTGGCCACCAGTAGTGTCATTCGATAATCCTGAACATTCTTTTGATTCCTGGATGTCCATAGACTGGGGGGTCGTGATGGTTTCCTATGATGTCACAAAGTAGTGTAGGGTCTCCGGTTACCACTCGCGCTCTGTGTTTGTACCACGTCCTGTCGAACTTCTTGAGTTGATGCGTGTCGACCCATGGAAGTATTTGACTCTCGTCTTGCATGTGGTCTTCTGGTGTTTGCATCACCGTTGCTCTTGTGAATACTTTGTCTGGTAGTACTACAACCCCTTCATTATTGCAGTCTCCATGATCGTAGTCTGGTCGTTGAGATAGAGCATCTGCTCGTCCATTGCTGGTTCCCTTGATGTGATGGATCTTGAAGTCGTACTCCATCAGTTCCAGTACCTCTCGTGCTACATGTTGACTTATCTTCTGTGCAGACCTCCAGTGCATGAGGTTAAGGTGGTCCAAGAAGATCTTGATTTTGTGTGGTGATCCTGCAAGTAGTGGTCTCCAGTGTTGGAGGGCTTTTACTATGGCCAAGAGTTCCAAGTCGTAGATATCGTAGTTGTGTTCGGCTTCATTGAGCGTGGCGGAGTAATATCCTATGGGGTGTCACTTTCCGTCTTTCTTCTTCTGTAGCAACACCGCGCCTACTGCAAAACCTGATGCGTCCACTTCGAGTTCAAATTGGTCTGTGAGGCAAGGGTGCGCTAGTACCAGTTCCTGAGTGACAAGGGTCTTGAGTGTCTGGAAGGCCTGTTCTTCCTCTGTACCCCACTGCCAATCGGCTTCTTTGTGCGTAAGTTGATTGAGTGCTCATGCGTGCATGGCGAAACCGCGAATGAAGAGGCAGTAAAAATTGCAGAACCCAAGAAAGGAGCGAACATCTCTAACCTTCATTGGGCGCAGCCAGTCTTTGATGCCCAAAATTTTTACCGGGTCCATACGAGTCACCCCCTTTTCAAGGATTACCCCCAGGTAATCCATTCACAGTTGGTGGAAGAGGCATTTCTCCAGTTTAAAGTAGAGGTCGTGGTCCAGTGCTACTTGGAGTACATCGCAGACTGCATTGATGTGTGCTTGTAGTCCTGCATTCTCATGAGTCGCAATGCCTATGTCGTCCATATATACCTGTATGATAGTCCCTCTCGACTTGTGTTTGGTGATGGTGGGGCCCAGAATTTCATTCATCATTGTTTGGAACATCGCCGGCAAGTTTGTGAGCCCAAAGTACATTACAAGGGGTTCGAATAGTCTGTACCGCATTTTAAAAGCCACTTTTGGTTCGTCTCCAGGTTTGATGCATATGTTGTTGTACCCCCATCGAACGTCCAGTTTGGTGTAGATGTGACCATTGCCAAGGTCGTTGATGAGCTCCAATATTAGAGGCAGCGGGTATTGGTTGCGAATGGTGCACACATTGATCTTACAGTAGTCTTGAACTGGGCATAACTTTCTGTCTTTCTTTTTGATAAAGAAGAATGATGAGGTGTATGGTGATTTGGACAGGCGGATATACCCCATCTTGAGTTGTTCATCAAACCATTTCTTGAGCTGTCTGTCCTCGTCTTGGGTCATGGGATAGACCTTGCAGTCGATAGTCATGGGAGTTTCTGGTTTGAAGTCGATGGCGTGGTCCCATGGCCTAGACGGTGGGAATTGATGCGACGCTTCTTTGCTGAATATCTTCACACAACATTGATATGGAGCTGGAATTACTGCTGCTACTGTGTTTTGGTTGGCGGTGATTGCGAGTTCTGTGGCCGTGGTACATAGCTGGCATTCCTCTTCCAGCTCCTAGACTATTTCTGCTCATTCTCCGTTGGTGAACATCCTTGCGAGAGTGGTGTCGTCCTGTGTCTCTGTTCCGGCTATTACAGTTTTTGGCTCGGAAGGGTTGATGGATTGAATAACGATGGGGAGGGCGTCTTCGTGGATTGTGGCATGAGTCCAGCTGATCGTCGGTTCATATGTCACCAGCCAGGGCCCAGGGATACCCAAGGACTAGATCCTCATTCCCTATGTTGGTGACAAGGAATTGTATGGTTCTGTGGAGTCCTTTCATTTGTACATCGAGGTCTATGAAATGAGTGATAGACCCAGCTTTGTTTTCTGTGTTGTCAATATTCCATATTTTCTTCAGGTGTTCAAGTTCCTGTAGCCCTAGCCCCATTCATTTGGCAAATGTGGGTCTTATGAAATTGTCTGTGGCTCCTGAGTTGACGAGCCCTTTTATGTCAGCCATTGAGTAACTGGTGCGAATTGAGACTGGAATTCTAAGAGACCAGAAGTGAGTCATGATTACAGAGTTACAATTTGTTGCCCTCACCCAGGCCGATGGGTTTAGGCATCCCGAAAATCCCCCTTCTCCCACAAATCTTGTAGTATGAGGTCCTTGACCTTGTCACTTGCTCCCCTTACTCCATCGAGCCAGCTACTGGCCGTTTGTTGTGGGTCTGTTGTGTTTGCTACTTGGGCATGGGGTTCCTGACTATAGTAGTCTGTCTCCATGCTACAGCTAGTGCTCACAGGGCACCACTGTTGCTGCGTCTTTTGCTTTCTAGGGCGTGTGCAGTTGCGTGAGATGTGTCTGAGCCCATTGCAATTATAACAGATGACTTCCCTCATATCCCTATGAGGGGGGTTTCCACCTTGTCCTGGTCCTCTGCGTGGTGGAAATGGTGGTCATTGTTGGTATGCTCCTCAGTTCGGGTCTCCTACTTCTGCAAGTCGTGCCCTTGATCTGTCTGCTGAAGTATCCATTGCATTTGAGTCGTATTGAGGGGGGTTTCGTGGCACATTCCATGGAGATCCCCCAAAGCATGGGAGTGGATTGATACATGGTGGCGGTCCTCTGTTCTGGGCTCAGGGGGAGGCGGACATTCCAAGTTGAGCTCGAAGGTGGATGTATTGTTTTTGGCGTCGAAGTGCCGCGTCCTTCCACTCGGTGAACGTGGTGGGTCTGTCTAGTTCATACACCTTGGTGAAGAGTTTGCTCGGTAAGCCTGCTGTGAAGCGGTCAATAGTTTGTTGGTCATTGAGTCGGTAATCAGCCTTCCGTGCCAGCTGTTCAAAGTTTGTGATGTACGAATCAATGTCATCTCCCAACATTTTAAACCCTTTTGCCAACTCAGCCTGGGCTTGCTCCTGTTCTAGCGTGTTCGAGAATCAATCCGCGAATCCATCTGCCAGCGTCTCCCACAGATATTTGTCATATCGGTCTCTTCCTCAGCGTACCTCTGTGTTGAGCCATTGAAGGAATCCAAGTGTCCAGTTGGTGATGGATGATCCTTTTATGTATCCTAGGAAGAGGAGGCATCTCTTGTAGACGTTCCTCATACTCAGGGCATCAAAGTTGAGTCCCCAGTAGGCGTGCCATTGCGTGAGGAAGGACTCATACTCAGTACAATCTCCTTTAAAAATCGTAGGAGGCTCACCCTCTAGCCTTGGTGTGGGGGCTCCGGGGCCTCCTGCTCCTCCTCCAGGTGGTCCTTCTCCAAATCCTCCTGGGAATCCCCCTCTGTTGCATCTCGGTGGTCAACCTCCTTGTCCTGGCGGTAGTGATGTCAACGAGTTATGCCCAAACGAGTCTACTCGCAAGTGTGACTCATTTGTGACGAGTACTCGTGCCTGCAAGTACTCGTGCCTGAATACTCCTGCGAGTACGAGTTGACGCTTTCCTGAGCACAAGTACTCACGAGTACTCGTGGTAACACTGGCATAAATGCCTTGGTCCTAGCCTTTAGTGTATCATAATCTTGCAAATGAATTTTATTTTCTATCAAGCTTATACAATGTATCTAAACGCTACATAGCTCACCCTTGCCATCCACTTGTGGTCGTCACGGTTGCTCCTCATCGTCGTCGGCGGCAGCGGCGGCGTGGTCAGTCCTGCTGTCACTATCGATGTCAGTCAATGTCGCCCCATTGCCGGCGTAGTCGATGGGCGTCGCTCTGTTGTCATTGTCGCGTTGTCCAAGGTGTCTTCGTGGCCACAGCCATCTTGCAGTTGCTGGCATCACCCCGTCGTCATGGCCCGAGGCGTTTGCTCCATCGTCGTCGTCGCGTCGTCTTAGGCGTTGTTGTTGTCACTGCCGCTGTCTTGGTGTTGCTGGTGGTGGTATTGTCACAAGTGCACATGGCTTGGCCCAGCCCGCGGGCCAGTCCGCATGTATTAGCTGGCAATCACCGGGCGTGGGAAGCTCTGTGTCATTCTGACTCATTCACGGCTAATGGTGAGTTGCTTACCACACCATGTGTAATTGCTTACCGTCAACCATGGACGACCTCAACGTGTACGCCTGGACAACAACAATGGCAGTTGCAGCCACGACGACAAACAACCCCCTGCTGCCGCCCCACATGGGTTGACCACAGTGTTTGGCAAAGTGACAACACACCGGCAGCGACAGCAAGGCAGGTCAGCGATGACACGACCACGATGGCCCACGACCACGATGACCCACGACGACGACAACCCATGTCGATGATGACCCACGACCACGACGGCCCATGACCACGACGACACTGAGGACGGCAGCGGTGGTGACGCAGCAACAACACTAGGACGCAACGGTGGCAGGGGGAGTGATGCTGTGGCGGGAATTGTAGCTTAGTATATACAGTACATTGTTTGTAGTTAGCTCAGGCTATAGTACCAATATTACACAAGGGGCAGACTTGGAAGTGAGAAAAGTTCAGAAAACCCACAGAGTACTCATTTCAAACAAGTACTCGTGAGTACTCATGGCTCGGAATGAGTACTCGTGCTAGACGAGTCGAGTACGAGTCTTAGTCCGAAGAAAATGGTGAGTACTCACCACTCATGAGTACTCGCACCAACGAGTACGAGTCGAGTACGAGTGCCTCTTTGGAACCTTCTGATGAGTACTCATACTCACGAGTATAACTCGTTGACATCTCTACCTGGCGGTGGGTTACCATCTGGCGGATCTGGTTGATCAGGTCCAATAGCCCTGAAGATAGCCGCATCGTCTGCAGTCATGCAATGTCCCATTGCTGGGTTGATGGGGAGATTAGACTCCGCCTTGTTTGTGAGCCTTAGTATTTCTTCGTCAACTGCAGTGTGCGTTATGGTTTCTACCGCAGTGGCCATGTCAGCAGGTGGGTGTACATGAATAGTTTCGGGTTGGTTAACGGGTATTGACTCAGCTAAACATGTGACCTCTGCTACGTCCAAGTCTTCCTCCTCTGACTGATCACCTTCTTCACTAGTTTCTGAAGGTGCTGGGGTTTGTGGTTCTGATGTGCTCGGCTCTTCTTCTGGTTGTCCATCAATTTGTCCCCACTGTTCTCTTGTGGGTAGATTACGTGCATCGATGTCGCAGTTGTAGTTTCTGCCTGCCAGGCGTACTATATCCCACCTGTGGTCAATGGGGTTCCATGTAATCTCAGTCCAACAGGTATGTTCGAAGTTGAACTCAACTGGTCTGAATTGGGTCGGCCCCAATGCGAAATCTATGAAGTATCCGACGTCTCCTCAGTATTCTCTCCACCTAGCAGCTCCAAGAAATTGTGTTGGTACATTGCAGTCTCCCCTTCGTTTGAGGGAATAGGTTTGAAAGTTAGTCCACTGGTCTCGAGTTGTGAACACCACGATGAGTGTTACGATCCCAGCGGGTCGTTGGCACAAGGTGCTTCATTCGGTAAGGTTCAGGTGCAAGCTCATAGCCTTTTGAGAGCAACTCTGATAAGGGTTGCGGCGAAGGGTTTCAAGAAGGCGAGTTACTGGTGACTTTGCTCACTTAAGGCAAAGGAGAGGAAAGTTGAATCGTGCTGAGAATTTATCAAAGACTAGCTACAGAATACAGACCATTCTGTAGCTCTACTTATATTTGTACAATACTATGATTTTCATACTATTTTCTACAACACGTAAGTGCCAGCGCATACAGAGTCCTTCGCTGGCACAGTGAGCTGGCAGCCAGCTCACGAACATGAGTCTGCAGTCCAAATCGGGAAGTCGCTTATGTAGCATGTCACGTGATCGTGACATACGCCCCCTTCTTGCTTCGTTTGTCCTGAACGAATTCTTAAGTCATCTGTAATTGCAGTAGGTGTTCAGAGCTGTTCAGAGCCGTTCAAGGACACTCTGAACAGCTCTGAATGCTCCGAACACCTAATTGCATTTACAGATGAATCCGCCTCATGCGTGTACTTGTCCCAATTGATAGTGTCTTCTTCATCTGGCTGTGGGCGAGGGTCCGTATTCGCAGTCTCTGCCGTGCTTGAACTGGCCATGTTTGCGGGTCTCACGGTATTCAGTTGTGGTACGCGATACGGTTGTTGCTGTCTCCTCACGTGCTGTCTGAGTTGTTGTGGCGTCAGGGTGGGATCGAGGTCTCACCATGCGCAATACGTGCGGTGATGCATGTGTGAGGCAGCGACTATGCAGCGACGTGTCACCAGGCACTTGTCGTGTGGCATGCGACACTCGAAGCTAAGGTGCGCCTCACTTCCGCAGTAATAACACACGGGAAGGGTGACCGCGGCAGTTTGCTCTTTGCCGTGAAGGCGCGGTCTGGTGTGGGCATTCGGGGGCGTGATAGCCGGCATGTCGTGGCGTGTGTGGTACTGTGGGGGTGGTATTCTGATGGGAGAGGGCATGCCTGGCAGGTCTCTGTGGGGTGAGTCCGGAGGTACAGTGACTTGGGCCAACTTTGCAATACGCGAAGTGATATTGGTGCGTTTCAATTGTCCTTCGATGTCGCAGTTTGTCATGCTCCAGTCTGGCCAACGTTATTCTACTTCTTGCATGTTCGCCAGGAGGCGGTACTTCTGCTCCCATGCTCGGCGTAGTCGAATCATGTCCATGCTGTAAGGGTGTCGCAGCCCTTGAGCACAAAACCACCTATTATCGACCATTTCGGACTCGTCGGCTTGGCACGTGACCTCACTGCCTATCACGGATGATCGTCAACCGCCACCAACTCGTGGCCATCGATCTTTTCCTCGTCGCCTCGTTTCCCCCATTCTTCCATCCCCCCACCATCTCGTCTCACCCTTGTCGCTCTTTCCTATGGCCATACTAGAGATGTCAACGAGTGACACTCGCGAGTATGAGTACTCATCGGAAATCTCCGAACACGTACTCGTACTCGACTCGTACTCGCAGCGGCGAGTACTCGTGAGCGCGAGTACTCGTTGAGTTTTCCGGACTGACACTCGTACTCGCGCCACGAGTACCCGTCTGAGCCGCGAGTACTCACGAGTGCGAGTACTCGTATTCGTTCGAGTCGCACGGGTACTCATTTTGAACGAGTACTCAAAGGTACCTTGTTATTTAGGAACTACACTACTAAAGAATAGCTACAACTACTGTACTAGTATACAACGCCCCTGCCCCAGCGTAGAGCTGCCCCCCGTCATCGCATCCAGGTCACTGCCGTCACCTGTCGTGTTATCGCCGCGCTGCTGCCGCCGTCTATCGCGTCGTCATCATCGTTTGAGCTTGGCTTGCCGTCCTGTCGTCGCTCGTCGTTGTTGTTTGAGCCAGTCTTGCTGTTGTTTTGAACCGTCGTCGGTGTGTCGTCGTCGTTATTGCCACGGCCCGCTGTGTCGTAGTCGTCGTTGGGATGGCCGTGATAGGCCGTCGTCGTCGTGTTTGGGACAGGACATGCGTTGGGGTGGTTGTGGATGTCGTAGTCTTGAACGTTAAGCGTGGGAAGCCGTGGCCATAGGAAACCTTTTCCATGCCCGCTCGGTGATTGCCAGTTTCATACATGGCTGAATAATCTCTTGTGAATCTCCAACCAATCCAAGCCACTTGGACCGAATGACAAACTACGACTACGACAACACGCCTCAAGTTCGCCGACGCAGCTTCGAGCTGCATGAACTCCAGCCGTCACCCAGCAGCAGCCATGACTATGACACCAGCAACACTGGCAGCAATGGGGCGAGGTGACGACGGCGACGGAACCACGATGGGCCAGTGTCCATCGACCACGACCACGACCGGGCAATGCCCGTCGACCACGACTCGGACCACAGGTCAATACCCATCGATTACGACAACGAGGAAATGCCCATCGACTTACGAAGGCGGGGCGATGGTCAACAACAGGGACGACCAAGGGGATGACCACGACGAGTCGATGATGGAGCGACGCGACACGCCAGCCAATGGGCTCAGACAGCGGCACTGACACAGATTGCGAGTGCTGCAGTGTGGATTAAACAAGTAGTTACTTACTCAGTACTGTATTATTTACTTTCTGTGTAATAAACCAAATCTTTGCCACTTGCTTTGCCAACCCGGAAAATGGTCACGTGACCCCACGAGTACACGAGTACTCGCGCGTTCGAAAGTGGAAACTCGTACTCGCGCGTACCCATGGGAACGAGTACTCGTGAGCACGAGTACTCGTCACAAACGAGTCACACTCGCGAGTACACTCGTTTGATGATAACTCGTTGACATCTCTGGGCCATACATGATTACATTTCCGTTTCCGACCCTCACCCTTGATCATCCACTACTCCTCAAACGACCTCTCATCCGCGACGTTGTCAAGGGTCCCGCCTCGGAATAGCTAGTTCACCATTTCTTCGTCCAGCTCACCATCTTTCGTTGTCATCCTCAAACCCCTGAAACACAGTCTATGCTTACACCCACGGCCATTGAGCGGTCCAGAGCGGCGTTCTTTGTCTCGGACAAAGGCGCGCCCGACTTTTACTTATTTTCTTGCCCTATTCTCACCCTCGTTTTACGACTTAGTGCGCCTCGTCGACGCCACCCGCGTCGCCTCTCCGACCTCTCACCCTTGACCTGTTAGACCTCTCCCAACTCCTCGTCTCCATTTTTCTGCTTTACTTACTCCCCTGTTTCACCTCGACGCTTGCCCAAGTACGGTAAGCACCGCCGACGATGCCACTAGCGCCAGGAACTGTAAAACTTCACCTTAGCCTTACGACCGTCCGTCCGTCCGTCTCTCGTAGTCTCTCGCTATCCCTTGGTCTCCTTTACTTTACTTTTCCCCACTTCTACCTACTCTCCCTCACAACGTTCGACTTAGCGTTTGCGACGACGATTTCCCTTACTTACAGGTACACGAGGTATATAAGGACTCGGAATCGCGCTCACAGTAATATCATCTCTCTTTCCCTGCGTCTTATTCGATCCTCTTCTCTTCCCTCTCGCATGATTAAGTACCGATTCGGCGGGGCAGGTCTAAAACGAAGACACCCATTCGACTACTACGACTCATCGATTTCTTTACCCCCGTTCTAGTTACCCTCCGCGTCGTTGTAATGCGTGAACCGAGCCTTGCTCAACGTTCTCCCTCGTTCACTGGAACTCGTCGCTTCCGTGCTAAGCCCTATCGTAAGAATTCGCTCGCGTTCCCCCCTTTCTACAGCATCGGCATCGCTCGGTATTATCGTCGCCCACGATTTGGGCTCTAGTTTCTACTAAAACTCGGCGACAACTTCCCTCCTTCCCTTTCCTCTCTCTAGTCCCTTACTCGGCCTTACCTTACTCACTCACGCGCTTTCGAGCACGTACAACGCATACTCCGGGATTGGCCAATCTTACCAACAACTGGTTGATGCAGTGTCAATCATGGGCGTAAGGTTGGTATTGCAAGACCTCTTCATCGACTACTTGGTGTTCCGTGGCCGGTTGTTCCTTTGCCATCAACGTCTGACTGTAGATCGGGTAGTCGTGTCCTTCCGCTCCTAACTGGATGGGTTTTTCATCAGCATCCACGGCAAAGTGTAGGTAATGCGCCAGACCTGTACCACCTTGTTCGAGAGGGATCTCCATCGCATATGGTTCCCCCGGGTATGCTCATCTCCACTTTTCTCCTGGGGGCATGTCTTGGGGGTCATCCAGTGAGATGGTGGGTCTGGTGTCGGTGTCGATGTTCTGTGCCTCTAGTACGTCCTCAGCATCCTGCTTATGCGTGTGGGTCTGTTCTACTGCCTTGCGCAGGAGTCTGTGACGTCGCGCAGCTCACGCTTGCGCCGAGCAGACTCGTCTGTCACTGTAGGTGAACATGGTGTGACCTTGCATGTCACCGTGCATGGTTGGAGAGTCTGCACGATGGTCGTAGTCGAGCAGGACTGAGGCCCATTCTTGGACTTGGTCATCGACGTTGTTGTACTGTTCTCTGGTGAGTTCTTCGCGGTTGACAAAAGGGAAGTATGGGAGTATAGGCATGTAGTGGGTGGTAATGGAGTTGATTTCGATTGTATTGACTTGTTGTTGTTGGTACTGTTTTATATGGTCTGGGGCGTGGACGTTGATCGCTGGTTCCCAGCTATTGTGAGCTGCCGAGAATCCCTTCCATCATACTAGATACTGATGGGCCTTGCCACGTCCATGCCTCTGCTCGCTGAGGATGGCTTCGACTTCCCACTCTTCTTTGCTGTCCACGAGGTCAGGGGCTGGTTCGTCGAAGTTTGGGCCATGTGTCCGGGTCTCCTGATAAGGGGTCAGCAGGCCAGCGTGAAAAACATCGTGGATCTTCCAGGCCTTGGGGATTACGAGTTGATAGGATACATCCAAAAGCTTCTTGGCTATCACAAAGGGGCTGTAGCGTTTTGGGGCTAGTTTCGCAGTGGGTTGCATCATACGTAGATTTGTGGCGTCGAGCCAAACTTGGTCGCCCATACAATGCGGTGTGAATTTCGATTCTTTTATCCACAACTTCTGGGTTCTCGTCATGGCCTCGTGTGCAGCATATCTCACCTTCTGAAGTTGTTGTAGTCTTGTGGTGGTTGTTGGGGCATTAGAATCGTTGGTCCTTGGCTGATGTACAGTTGGAATGAATCCCATCAGGAGGTCAAATGGACTTTCTTTAGTGGTTTCTGACTTCCAACTGTTGAGTGTATATTGGGCGATCGGGAGCCAGTCCGCCCAGTCATCCTGCTGATAATTCACATAGATTTGTAAGTACTGTTCTAGGTGTTGATTTGTCCTTTCCGACTGTCCGTCTGTTTGCAGGTGATAAGCTGAGCTGATGTTCTAATCAATGGCTAGTTTTTTGCATAATTCTGTCATTACAGTGGCCGTGAATCTTGGGTCACGATCCGATATGACTTTGCATGGGAGTCCATAGTGCGGGAGTACAAATTGTAGATATTTTCGAGCCACTAGTTCGGCAGTGATTGTCTCGTTGCATGGTACGAATATACTCGCTTTCGAGCAGGCTTGGTCAGTGATTGTGAGAATGGTATCATACCTGTGCAACTTTGGCAGTTTCATGATAAAATCTAATGCTATCACTTCGAACGGTAGTTTCTGATCGTTGTGTAGTATCGGTGTGATCGGTGGTTGAGGTTGTCCTGGGAGTACTTTCGTGCTCTGGCAGATCGCGCAGCCTTTGATGTAGTCGGTAACTGATTCTTTCATCTGTGGCCACCAATAGTGTTGTTGAATTTGATGCAGTGTTTTCACGATTCTGGGATGTCCTGCCATTGGTATGTCGTGAAACAAGGAAATCACCCCCTTCTTAAGGTCCAGATCATCCATGATCACGAGTCGGGAATCGCACCAGAAAAGGCCGTTACTAAGTGTGAGATGAGCACGTTGAGAGAGGGATTCGAGAGTCGGAAGGTGGAGAAGTTGGGCCGCTTGGCATCGGTCATCGATCGAGGAGGTTGTGGTGGCGGCAATAAAGAGGGTGGGTGGAAGGACAAGGACATTGGTGTTGTCGTCTTTGGATGGGGTGTGGAGCGGGTGACAGGATAAGGCGTCTGCCTGGAGTAGTGTGCCAGGACAGTGGATCAGTCAGAGGTTGTAATCCGTGAGGAGATTGACAAGGCGCGCCACTCATCGATTGATGCATTGTGGTTGATGGTAGTGTAGCAGGTTCATGTGGTCAGTAAACACTGTAACAGGATGACGGGCTCTGACCAAGAGATGTCTCCAGTGTTTGAGTCCTCGTACTAGGCCGAGAAATTCTCTATTGTACACATCATAGTTTCGTTCGGCAGCGGAGAGTGATTGTGAGAAGTATCTGACAACTTGTGATTTCCCATGCAGGTCATTCTGTGCGAGTATTGCGCTGAGTGCGAAGGCCGAGGCATCGGTCTGTAATTTGTAGGGCAAGGTAGGGTCGGGTTGTTTCAGCGCGGGTCGGGAGCAAGCTACAGTGATAAGCCGATCGAGGGCGGCCATACATTCTGGCGTCCATGCAAACGGGGAGTCCTTTTTGAGTAGCGTGTTCAGTGGGCACGCCACTTGTGCATATCCTGGGATGAAAGGTCTTTGGTAGTTGAGGACGCCGAGGACACTACGGACGTGGCACACGGTGGTTAGTTCGTGCGGCCAGTCCTTCAGGCCTATGACCTTATCTTTGCCCATGCGAATCAAGCCTTTACTGATCGTCATACCCAGGTAATCAACCTCTAATCGTTTGAATTCACATTTCGATAGCTTCAGGAAGTAGCTTTCCACTTCTAGGACGGTGAGTACTAAGTTGACGATGAGTTGGTGTCGGGCGTAGTCCAGCGTGGTCGCAATGAGAATGTCATCCATGTACACATATAGTTCTCCAGGGAAGTGGTCTAGCAGAGGTCGGAAGATGCGATTCATCGCCCGAACGAAGGTTGCGGGCGAATTAGTCATGCCAAAGTACATGACTAGTGGTTCAAACAGCCCGCGTGGTGTTTTGAAGGTGGCTTTCCAGATGTCTTCGGGTTTAATCTGAATGTTATTGTACCCCCAGCGTATGTCGAACTTAGTGAATAGAGCCTTATCTGCCAGGGAGTCCAGTATATTTGAGATCAATGGGATCAGGTATTCGTCGCGCACTGTGAGGGCGTTTAATGCTTTATAATCTTGGACTGGTCGGAGTTTTCCATCTTTCTTCTTCCTGAAGAAGAAAGATGAGGCGTAGGGGGATTTTGATTCTCGAATGTAACCCTTAGCTAGGTGTTCTTGTAAAAACTTGTCCAGATGTGCGAGCTCGGTCGGGTTTAGCGGATATATTTTGCACGACAGCGTTGATGGGGCGTCAGGTTTCAACAGTATTGCATGGTCGTCAGGCCGTTCTGGTGGAAATCTTTTTGCAGCTTCTTCTGAAAATACCACGGTGTGTTCTTTGTAAGCGTCTGGTAAGACGACTTTGTCTTTTTGTTTCTCTGCCTGCTCAGCCCATTGCTGCATGATTGTTGCAATCTCTGCCGATTCCTGCGTCAGCCATATGGCTGGCCCTTCCAGTACTCCTTGCGTCCAGTCTATGCGCGGTTTATGGTGCTGGAACCATGGGTATCCAAATATCAGTCGGGGTCGACCGAGGTTCGTCACATAGAGAGAAATTGATGTTATTTTGTTGTTGCTAACGTAGTTTAGGGTACATTTCTTTTGTAACCCTCCGCCTTGATTGACCGTACTGTCAACGTTTCGTACTTCCCTCACAGGGACCCTCTGCATGTCGAGTTTGAGGCGTCCAACGACACAGTAATCAATGAAGTTCTTGCTGGCTCCTGAGTCAAGTAGGGTCGAGATGTTTTTGGTCCGATCTGGCCCTTTGATCAGAACATTGATGGTGAGTGCTGTTGGCATCGTGCTTTCAATTGCATTGATGCTTTCTCCCCCATCCAGATCTTCGACATCTGCCTCCAGTAGTAGGCAGGAGATTAGGTTTTGCCGATCTTGTTTACTGAGTCCGAGGATCAATGCTTGGATCGAAGTAGCGTTGATCGCCGCTGGTTCTGGTACGTGGACTGTTTCTTTCATGGGTGTTGCTGCAGCCTCATTGGCCCTTGCCGGTGCGTTGTTGTGCTTCTGGGGGCAGAATCGTGACATATGGCCCTGTTTTTG
Source organism: Lactarius sanguifluus (assembly GCA_021527775.1). Lineage (NCBI taxonomy): Eukaryota > Fungi > Basidiomycota > Agaricomycetes > Russulales > Russulaceae > Lactarius > Lactarius sanguifluus. The sequence goes on from JAKEYF010000091.1 coordinate 219,234, forward strand.
GCATCGGAAGCAGCGCCCTTCCTTCTGACATTTCTCTTTTTCTTCCGGTGAGAGACGTTCCGGGTAGTGTGGTCTGGCGGGGCTTATGGTTGCAGCGTCTACATCCATCGGGACGATGTTGTTGTTGCGATTGTGCTGTGTTTTTGTTGGTTGTGTAGGTCCGGTCCGTGGAGGACGTGTGCTGATCGAGCTGATACAGCTGGCGATAGTGCAGTACTGCTGTGATTCTTCATGTGCGGCCGTCTGCCATTGTTCCATTGTGGTGGGCATTGTGGGTCTTCGCAGGCATGCCACTAGTAGCCCCTTTTTCAAGCCTCGTCTGAAGAATTCAATTGTGCCCTGTGCATTGGCATCCCATCCAGCGTGCGTAGCAAGTCTTTCGAACGTGGCGATGTAATTGTCCACGTCGTCGTTGTTCATCATGAGTGAGATGAGTTTTTGATAGGCGTTCTGTTTGCTCATGGTGTCCGTCCACGTGTTCTTGAACGCAGTCTCAAACTCCATCCATAGAGCTTCGTCTGCCTCCGTGAGTTGATTTGTGATGCGTGTGAGGGCACCGTCAAGCGCATTTTCTCGTCTGTCGACCCAGTTGTTCACCACGTTTCCACGGATGAAAAAGAGTGCGAGGCCGACTCGTGCATATGGGCTTGTCATCATTTCATGTGTCCTGTTGTTCCGCTTGTATTGTCTGAATTCTCGTAGGAACTGGTCACTTTTCCCTTGGTCACCAGTGAATACGGTTGGTGTGGTCCCTTTGAGACTGCCTGTCAGGGGTGGTGGTGCGGCCATTGCTGCTGGTACTGCGGGGAGGATCGGAGGTGCGTGGGTTGCTGCGTTGAATGGTGCAACACTACTAATTATAGCAGTTGTCAGTAGCGCGTAGGTCTGGAATGCTGTTGCGTGTATCGTCTGGATAGGTTCGTTTGCGACCTCAGTGACTGTTTCGATATGTTCTTCAATGGGTTCCCTGTTCTCCTCAATGAGCGTAGTGTTGGCGTGTATGGGCATGAGTCTGGAGAATGCGGTCGTGAGTCCTTCGAGTGAGTCGTCGCTGTCGACGGCAGCGGTTTCAGCGAGTTTGTTTGTATCTGACTTGCTACTTCCTGCAGGTTCTTGTTCTTTGGGTTTTGGTGCGGTCTGAAGGAGTATTCGCTCTGGGTTTTCTTCGTCGTCTGGGTTCCACCAGCTGAGTCCAAGTTTGTTGTTTTGGTCGATACGAAGGGATCTTCGCATTACAAAGTTGTCTCCACGTTTCTCAAGCAAGTACCAGGAATCATTGATGAATTCGATGTACCACCCGACTCCTTGGATGTGGATGTGGTATCCTTCTCTAGTGTCAAGCTGTCGCCCAAATCAGTGTGTGTAGGACCAATAGGCCTGTCCTCGGACATGTGCAGGAAGGTCTTCTGTCCAATGTTGAAATACTTTGACAAAAGTGTTGTCATCTGGTACGTGGAGTCGTAGGCTAGCCATGTTTGTTTGTGTGAGCTATGCATGAATATTATTCATTGTTCGTGCTTCTGGCTGGAGTGTCTGTCGTGTCTCTCAGGTTCATTTTGTTTGGTTTCTTGGGTCTGCGTGCGATGTGTATCACGCAGGGTCAGTAGTAGGGAGCTAGTCTTGTGTTATGATCCCAGCGGGTCATTGGCACAAGGTGCTTCATTCGGTAAGGTTCAGGCACAAGCTCATAGCCTTTCGAGAGCAACTCTGATAAGGGTTGTGGCGAAGGGTTTCGAGAAGGCGAGTTACTGATGACTTTGCTCACTTAAGGCAAAGGAGAGGAAAGTCGAATCGTGCTGAGAATTTATCAAAGACTAGCTACAGAATACAGACCATTCTGTAGCTCTACTTATATTTGTACAATACTATGATTTTCATACTATTTTCTACGACACGTAAGTGCCAGCACATACAGAGTCCTTCGCTGGCACAGTGAGCTGGCAGCCAGCTCACGAACATGAGTCTGCCATCCAAATCGGGAAGTCGCTTACATGGCATGTCACATGATCATGACAATGAGGGATCTTGGTCTTAATGTAATGCCACCACGAGCATTAGTCTGACTTGGACAACGAAAGGGCATTCACGACTTGGTGAATTTATCAAGTCACGAGTCACGTGACTATTCCCATGGCACTTTTTGAGGCACGTGACCAGAAGTATACCAGGACGTCTAAGTCACTGGATACGCAATTGATGAAGACGACTTGCTCCCTACGGAGACAAGCGAGCGAAAGATAGAGAGAGAGAAGTGGTGAATTGAAGACCAAGATGGTGTATCTTGGTCTTCACTGACTACTACTTATACATAGAGATGTCAACGAGTGACACTCGCGAGTATGAGTACTCGTCGGAATGTTCCGAAGAGCCACTCGTACTCGACTCGTACTCACTGATGTGAGTACTCGTGAGCACAAGTACTCACCAAATTCTCCAGACTGACACTCGTACTCGTGGCGCAAGTACCCGTCTGAGCCACGAGTACTCGCGACATCTGTAAATGCAATTAGGTGTTCAGAGTGTTCAGAGCTGTTCAGAGTGTCCTTGAACAGCTCCGAACAGCTCTGAACACCTAGTGCAATTACAGATGCCGAGTGCGAGTACTCGTATTCATTCAAGTTAAATGAGTACTCGTTTGACACGAGTACTCATGGATATCATTACTTCTATGTAATATAGGTACTACCAAAGAATAGCTACAGAACAATACTAGCTATAGAGCCCTACAAATCCCGCCCCAGTGTAGCTGTCCCCCACCACCATCATATCTGAGTCGCTGCTGTCGCCTGTCATGTCCATCTCCACGTCGCTGTCATTCGCATCGCCATCGTTCACGTTGCCGTCGTCTGCGTCGTCGTCATTTGAGTTTGCCTTGCCGTTGTGTCGCCACCGCATCGCTGTTGTTGTCTATCGCGTCGTTGTCATCAGTCGAGCTTGTCAATGCCTTGCCGTTGTGGTTGAACTATGGTCGCCGTGTCGCTGCCATTGCTGCTGCGGCCCACTGTGTCATAGCCATTGTTGGGAGGGCCGCCGTCGTGTTTGGGACAGGACGTGGGCTAGTGGGGGTTTGTCGTGGTAAGCTAGTCTTGAACGTTGAGCGCGTTGAGCGTGGGAAGCCACCGGACTGAAACAACCTTTTCTACGCCCGCCCGGTGATTGCCAGTTTCCAATGGCTACATGCAGTCTGGTGCGGGGACAGATCCAAGCCACGCCTTCCCACTGGCATCAACGACAAACTACGACGACTTCGCCAATTCAGCTTCAAGCTGCATGAGCTCACCCTGCCAACGCAGCTATGACCACGACGCCAGCAACAGCAATGAGGCGACGACGACGACCAAGTGGCGACGCAACCACGACAGCAAATGCCCATCAACTTGGACCACGACAACGGGGCAATGCCCGTCGATTCCAACAATGAGGCAATACCCATCAACTTGCGAAGGCGGGGCGACTCGGATGGCTACTAGCATCGCGGTGGAGACCTCATACATGTACAATACAAGTAGTTAGTTACGCTAGACTAGCCGCATGTACTACTTACAGTAGCAACCTGTGTAACAAAACGGGCCGACTTGGACAAACCAATGCTGGCCCATAAACAAGTCATATAAGTCCGTGAGTACATGAGTACTCGTGCTCCAAAAAATGCAAACTCGTACTCGCGCAGACTCGCAGGCATGAGTACTTGTAGGCGCGAGTACTCGTCACGTGACAAGTCAAACTCGCGAGTCACTCGTTTGGCCATAACTCGTTGACATCACTACTTATACATGTATGAGGACACTTTAAAGCTCCTCTTGAAACCGTGCTACGACTAGCGATAATAGCTCAAACCCTACTATCGCTGTCCTAGGAATGAGTCATGCCACATCGGCATGTGATATCATACTACTCCTCTGGCTACTACAAAGTCCGAGACCAATTACATCCTACAGGTGGGGTCACAGCCAGACAGTAGGAGTCCACTTCGCATTCTGCAACATCAAAGCACTAGCAACAATGGTACAACAATGGTGCGCAAGATGGTGTGATGATGGTGCAACCACGACATGACTACAGCGCGAGTTGGCCATGTGAAGACTACACTGACAGCCATGCAATGATGGCACGACCATGACCGCTACCACGATGACTACAAAGTGGTTGGTGACGAAGTGGCAGCAGAGGGGACAGCGGTGTGGGAGACGGGGACAGCAGAGGCAGCAGTCCTTGTCAATTTTTTTTGTCCAAGTCATTTCTTTACCCTCTCTGTATTCATATGTAGTGTCAATCATTGGATGATATTCATCTGCTATTTTAGTCATCCAGTCATAGATGTGTTTTCAAATGAAATTTCACACAGTTTTATGATTCATGATTTTCAGGAGGTAATAGAATTATTATATTTGGATGATTATCAGCACCACAAATTAGGATGAATCAAAATCAGCCTCTAACTTGTCTACCATAGGCTGAATTCTGAAAATCAGTACCAATTTGGATGATTTTCATCCAAATTGACGTTCACAATGAGAGATACCTGCACAGTCTGCAAGTGCTGTATACATGTCATATTTGTGACAGAGCATTGATGGTGAGTCATTGTCAGCACACCTGTCATGGTAGTGTTGGGGAAGTTCAGTCTCAGACTGATCCAAACTTGGTTTGAACTGAACCCAAACCATTTAATTGGTTTGGGTTTGGAAAATTCTGAAAATAAACTGAATGGTTCAGTTTGGGGTTTGGGACCCCCAAACCAATGCCAAACCATTCCAAACTGATTAAGAAAAATTATTAAAAATTATTTTATATTTTGTCCTTAAATGGTTTGGTTTGGTTCAAACTGAGTTCAAACCAAATTTAAACCAAGTTTGACTGAGTTTGAACCAAAATAAATGGTTAAATTTATTATTATTAAAAATATTTCATGTTTTTGGTGTCAAATTAAGTTTAAACCAGGTCTTAACTGGTTTGAACTCAGTTTGAACTCAGTTTGAACTGAACCAAACCAATTAAGAGGCAATTTAAAATAACTTTTTTTAATTGGTTTGAATGGTTTGGAACAGTTTGGAACAGTTTGAAGTGATTTGGGTTCAGTTTGGGTTTGGTTTGGTGAAACTTAAATGGTTTGGTTTCCGGTTTGGCCAAAACTGGCCCAAACCAAACCAAACTTCCCCAACACTATGTCATGGACTCACTGTATATTTCTTTTTCTTTTTCTTATCTTATCTTTTACTGGATTGGCATCTCATCTGAGATCATCATTAGATTGGACTTGCATGTGGCTATCTGTCTTGATGACATCATTTCCTTCTACTTCTTTCTAGCCCATTCTATTCTATTATTACCTAACCAATGGCCTTATGCCCTCATATGCACAGTGTCAAAGTGCAACCTATAGAGGGCCCTTGAGTCACAGAGGACACAGGGGGACTGCAGAGGAGGACATAAGACTAAAGGGATATTTTCCATCCTCTGCAGGATATACCAACCTGACTAAGCATATCTAAATAAGGTAACTCCACTTGGAGCATTGTACAGTCACACGACAAACTAAAACACTTAAGCTACAAATAACACTCCCCCATGACTAGTGTGTTGGCAACTGCCCAAGTCAAGCCAAGCCACAGCCACACTGCACAAGCTAGCCCAGTCAGCTTACTGCACTAAGCAGAGCCATCTACACCAGCTTCATTGAGCCACACAGAGCCTAGCCAGTCAAATGCCAGCTTTCCCTGACTCTGTCCTGGCTCCAGCTTGAAGCTGGCTGTGTCTGAGGGGTGAGGGACACAATTTGAGATCATTCAACAATAAATTCACAGGTACACCAAACTACAACAAAAAACAAATGTGCTACATGAGCCCCACATGGCATGCCTGAAAATCCCTGAAACACAGCCTTATTTCCTGAGCATCTTTGAGGGTGTGTGTTATGTCACGGTAGGGACGTTCTCCCGACTTGGGATAGGTTCTCTACAGGAACACTGCACTAAGAGTCATGGGATCGGTTCGGTGTTTTAAGGGAAGTTCTGAGGAGGAACTTCAGTGATAAATGAATGAGTGGATTATGCTCAAATAGTCCTTGAGATGATAGGAGGGCTTGCTGGGGATCGTGAGAGATGGAGTATCAAAGGTATCGATTGCTCAGGTACCGTAGGATACAAGAAGTCAAGTCTGGGGCTACTAGCAGCCAACGCAGACAGTACTTATAGTAATTAGGATACTAGGATGGAGTCACGAATGGATCCTAGTATCGAGTCATCGTAAAGTAATAACTGAGTCAGAGCATGAGTCATAAGGGCTCATGCAGTTGTAATGAGTCAATGCGAGTCATAGTGCTCCACCAGGGTCAAGGGGAATGGCAGTGACTCACCGAGCAATCACATAGGAGTCATAACGGCTCTGAGATATCAAGTCAAAGGTCACAAGACCTATAAGTCACGAGACGCCACGTCACAAGACAATGAAGTCCAAAAAGAGAAAATGAAGCATAAAATCGTACAAGTCGTGACACAATCCCCCTTCCAAGCACAAAGTCATCTCGACTTTGTCACGCTATGGGATCTAAGATGGGTAGTGCCACCTACATGAGTACAGATTAGGACAGTCCATCCAGTGGAACTTCGGTCCATGGCACTCAGTCCTTGGCTTCTTCATCACTGGGGGCCCATCTTCTTCATCATAGTCCTCCAGGGCCACCAGCTCTTGGATCCATCCTCCGGATCTGCCTTGCACTTCATGGTCCCAAAACTTGACCGTACCTCCTTCCATACTAGGAAGAGGCTTGTCATCCTGCGGGGGCACCACTCCCTTTTTCTTCAGGTGCGTCTTCTGGTTGCTCTTGGCTTGAGGCCACTGGCTCCTAAACTTCTCCGTCATCTTCTTGGCCCGACCCTTCAGGGTCCTGGGCACATCGTGGATCAGCTCCTCCTTCCAGCTTCGGCTTTCGCTCCAGTATCCGCTCGACGACCCCGTACTCCCTATTGACGTGCCTGGTGAACTGGACTGGTCACGTTGGTCACCTGCTGTTATGATCACCCAGATCGTTACACGTGGGGTTTCAAGGAAGATCAGTAAGTCGGGCCGGAATGGTCACTGACGCTTATGAATCCCCTTTGTGGGAACTTGGACCAGGTTTGACTCTTCACTCTGCAGAACAAGCTAGTTGGGCTATATTCTTAGGAGACTCAAATACTGTTACAAGCTGGTACTACTGCTCTACTTATACCGGATCGTGTGTTATTTTCTATATATTTTCTATGAGCCATGTAAGTGGGGAAATGAGGACGCGCGTCTGCCAGCAAACATGCTTGCTGTCAGCCCTTTGCCCTGTGAGTCAGTCTGAGTCATACATCCGAAAATAGATCCACTGCTGGCATTGCTGTGCAGTCACGTGGTCTGTGAGTCATGAGTCCGGGCCGAGTCTGAAACTGAGATCGAAACTGAAACGTACATGGGCAATGTCATGTGATCATGACACCTGCACTGGTTGGCAGGTCGGCACAGGCCGCCTCAATTACATCTGAGGGGTTAGCTGTGGTGGAGTGGTCGTCAGTGGGTCAGAGGTACTCTTCCCAGAAGTTGCGCACATGTTCCTCTACTGCAAGGGTCAACATGGCAGCCTGTGCTTCCAAGAGCAGAGTGTAGGTGGGTGCTGGAGAGACTGGGCTGGGCAGTGGGTTTTGCCTGTCTGTTGTCATGGCAATGTCTGGGGACATGGCAGCCCAGTCAATGGGCGAGAAGGGATCTTCTGGTGAATATGGGGGGACAGGGAGAAGTCTAATGTTCTGAGGGATGATCAAAGGAGCAAGCATGGTGGCGGCAGATGGGGAAGACATAGCAGGAGTAGGGATAGAAGGGTGAGGATTTTTCTGAGGAGGAGGATTCTTGTGCGGAGGATTCTTGTGAAGAGGAGGATTCTGATTCTGTTCTTCCATCTTCATTTGCCTTATAACTGTTCCTCGTTGTTTGGCCTTCTTTGGTTTCTTCCTTTTGTTATACTCCGCTATCAGTTCTTCAGCATGTACATCTTCTTCTTTTTCCCATGAACTGTCACTCGTGGGATACCCTTTCCACTTGATTAGGTAGTGCAGTTTGTGCCCTCGGCCACGATATTGTGCATCCAGAATCTTCTTGACTTCGTATTCAGGTTCTCCCTCCACTAGATCAGGTGGAGGTTGGGTAAAGTTTGGTCCGTGTAGTTCTGTTTCCTTATACGGCATAAGGAGGTTCGCATGAAACACATTGTGGATCTTCCATTGCCGAGGTAACTCCACTCAGTATACTGCTTCTGACAACTGTTTCAGAATCTTGAAGGGCCCATATCGTTTTGGTGCCAACTTGGCCATAGGGTAGAGATGTCAATGAGTGACACTCGCGAGTATGAGTACTCGTTGGAATTCTCTGAAGAGTGACTCGTACTCAACTCGTACTCGTTGGTACAAGTACTCATCAGCACAAGTACTTGCTGGATTCTTAGGATTGATACTCGTACTTGCAGCGTGAGTACCCGTCTGAGCCGCGAGTACTCATGAGTGCGAGTACTCGTATTCGTTCAGACAGAACAAGTACTCGTCTGAAACAAGTACTCTAAGTGTATTAACATTTTTTCTATACCTAACTACAAACATGTACTCGTAAACACTAGCTATACTACCTATAATGCCTGCCACACTGTCGCTGCCCCCTGCCGCTGTCGTGTACTAGCATCGTTCTGTGTCACTGCCGCCGCTGTCATCGTTGGTGTCATCATGGACTGTTGTCGTGGTGGGCTGTTGTCATCGTAGGCTGTCGTCGTCGTAAGCAGTTGTCGCCATGGATCATTGTCGTCGTGGACCAATGTCATCGTCATCATCGTCATGTTTGACCTGCCTTGCCATGCCGTACTGTTGTCGTGGTCGACGTCGATAGGGTTGCCGGCGCGGGTTTGTTGTTGTCGTATGGCTGGCCACTTGCTGGTACCACTGCCTTCGTCATATACCAGGGTTGTGGTCATAGTCGTGGTGGTATGGTTGATGGTAAGCAACTCACCAATAAGAGCTGTGAATATGACACTGGGCTTCCCACGCCCAGTGATTGCCAGTTTCGCATATGCAGACCGGCCCGCAGGCTACCGTCTCACCACACCACCACCAGCAACAGCAAGACGCCACCACCAATGACAATGATGTGACGACAATGATGGAGTGACACCACGACCATGGCAACGGGGCGATGCCAGTTGACCATGACCATGGGGTGATGCCAGCAACAGCAAGACGGCAGTGGCCATCACACCTTGGACGACGCAACGACGATGACAACAGAGCAATGCCCATCGACCACAGCAACGCATACCCATCAACCACAACAATGGGGTGACACGGACGACATCAACCAACGACAACAACAACATGGGAGACCACAACGACAAGTAGTTTAGGATAGATAGTACATTGTAACTCAATACAAAATAGACTCTTTTATCTGAAACTGTAAAACCAACTTAAACAAAAGCTGAGACTGGCATATGTGCCAGTACCACGAGTACTCGTCACGTGACAAGTCAAACTCACGAGTTACTCGTTTGGCCAGAACTCATTGACATCTCTGCCGTAGGGTAGAGGGTTTTCAGGTTCGTGCCCTCAACCCAAACTTGATCTCCTTCTTGGTATGGACAGAACTTCTTGTTTCCTTTGTTTGCCAATTTCATGGCTATCTGCACCTTGACAATGTTTTCCTGGGTGTCTTTTCTTGCTTTCTCTAGCTCTGTGATGCGCTCTGTTACTGATGGGACGTTGCTCTTGTTCGTCCATACTACTTTTGGTGTGAAACCCATGATCAGATCATATGGGGTTTGGAGTGTTGTCGCATTTGGCCATTGGTTATGCGCGAATTCCACCATTGGCAAAAAACCTATGCCAATCGTCTTGCCTCTCGTCGCACCAGAATCAAAGGTATTGTTTGAGCCATTGGTTTGTCCTTTCTGACTGGCCATCAGTTCTTGGGTGGTAAGTGGTACTGATGTTCTGGTGTATCTTCAAAGTTTTGCAGAGGCCTTTTGCGAACTTTGCTGTGAACCGGGTGTCTCAATCTGAGATGATTTTCTTCGGAATTCCAAACTGCGTGTAGATGTTCTTCAGGTACAGCTTGGCCACTCCTTCCACAGTAATTGTTTCTTGGCATGGGATGAATATCGCTGCCTTACTGCAGTCATGGTCCATTACTGTGAGGATCGTGTCGTATTTGCCTGACTTTGGTAATTTTGTGATGAAGTCAACAGGAATGGTTTGAAAAGGCAAGGAGTGTTCTGGTGTGATGGGGATCATTGCAGGTTTCAAAGGCCTTGTGTTAATTTTGTTGGCCTGGCATGCGCCGCATCCTTTGATGTATTGCTCCATGTCTTGTTTCATATTTGGCCACCAGAAGTCTCGTTTTGCCAATTGGTATGTGTTTGAAATTCCTGGGTGTCCGGCTGATGGGGTGTCATGGTAAAAGTGAATTACCCCCCTCTTAAGATCGTTGTCTCCAGCAACAACAATCCGGTCTCGGTCCTGTTCTAGCAGGTCTTTATCGATCTTCCACCAAATTGATGATAGCTTGATCAATTGATGGGTATTTGTCCAGTTTTTGAGCCTTTCTTGGCTTTCTGGGTTCATTTGTTGGTCTCCTTCAACCATATTCTGCAGGGACTGGTACTTTCTGCGGTCCAGTGTTGCACTGAAGTGTTCAGTTTCTCTCCTATCATTAGGATTGAACTCTTCGCTCATCATGACTCGTGCATGACTAAAGAGCGCTGGTGGTAGTACCACAAGTGCCTTATTATCGTCATCACCTTGGTCATAATCAGGGCATCTTGATAGCATATCAGCCCGCCCATTCTTCTTTCCAGATATGTGGATCAGGTCGAAGTCGTATTCCATGAGTTCCATGTGCCATCGTGCCACTCTTCTGTTGTGGTCTCCTGGGTTCTTCCAGAACAGTAGATTTGTGTGGTCCGTATGCACTTTTACTTTGTGCAAAGGTTGGTGCAAATAGTGATGCCAATGTCTGAACATTTTGTTGATAAGTGACCTGTGCGCACTTAGCGGCTCAATGGACACGCAGATAATGGACTGCTTTAGATAAGATATATTGGACTCATGTAGATTAGATTATTATGATCTTTACAATCTCGGACTTTCTTATCTATGACATCACTGTACAATGACATCATGGACTCCTCTGGACTCCTATTGTATTTCGTCCTTGTACTCATTTCCTTTGTTCTATCTTTATTGTGATGATGATATCATAGTCTAGCCCTTCTTTGTTCTTTGCGCCTTGTTCTCCATTTACACACTCCCTTGTGTCCGTCTGTAGAACAACGCTCCTTGTATTCTGTGACTCTATGTTACCTATGTTGTACTAATGTCACACCTCTGTATAGTATAAGTAGAGTACTCTGTACGCTCTGGCACCACACCAGTTCTCATCTGTTGTGTGCCAGGTATGTCTCCTCTCTTGTAATAACACCAGTTCTCATCTGTTGTGTGCCAGACTCTCCATCTGCTTCACTTGCTAGATCTACTCTGTTGCTGCTTTCAAGCCTACCTGCATATCTCACCACAGTCTCCTTTGTCACTGTGAGTATGCTCTCTATGTATGCTGTTCATCACATTTCGACAAGCGCAAGAAGTTCACGATTGTAGACATTGTAATTTCTTTGTGCATTGTTCATGGTTTTAGAGAAGAAAGCTACAGGATGTAGCACATTCTTCTCGTCATGTTGCATTAGCACAGCCCCTAGTGCATAGTTTGAGGCATCAATTTCGACTTCGAATGGTTTCGTTTGGTCCAGTTGCATCAGGACCAGTTCTTCGCATATCTGTTTCTTCAGTTCCTGGAAAGCTTTTTCTTCTTTGTTGTCCCATTTCCAGGCAGCGCCTTTCTTTAATTGTTCATTTAGCGGCTTAGCCACAGATGAGAATCCTCAGATGAAGTGTCTGTAAAAGTTGCAGAATCCCAGGAATTTGCGTATATCCCGGACATTTCTGGGTGCTTCCCAGTCCATAACTCCTGCGACTTTGATAGGGTCCATGGTTACAGTTCCTCCTTGGAGGATTACACTGAGGAATTCGACTCTTCTGACCTCGAAGAGGCACTTGCTAGGCTTTAGGTACAAATCCAGTTTTTTCCAGCCTTTCTAGGACCTTGTTTACGAGTTCCGTGTGTTTTTGATCATCATCTTCTGTAGCAATAAGGATATCATCCATATAGATGATCACTTGTCCTGTTGCGATTAGATCAGCAAACTGAGTGTTCATCATCCTTTGGAAGACTGTGGGTGCATTTCGTAGTCCGAAGGGCATAACTGTTGGTTCGAATAGTCCTAGATTTGTCTTGAACGCTGCCTTGGGTTCATCTCCTTCCCGGAATCATATATTGTTGTACCTGTTCATACATCCATTTTGTGAAGAGCCTGGCATTTTGTATCTTGTCTACCAGCTCTTGGATTAGTGGGAGGGGGTATCGGTCCAGAATAGTGAAGGAGTTCGGTTTTCAGTAATCAACGACTGGTCAGAGCTTTCCATCTTTCTTTCCCACAAAAAAGAAAGGGGAGGAGTATTGTGACTTTGATGGTCAGATATAGCCCTTTTCGAGATTTTCCTTGATGTAAGCATCCAGCTTTTCTTGTTCTCCATGTGACAGTGGATAGATTTTGCAATCAAGGATTTTTGGGGCCTCCAGTATAAAGTCAATCGCAATATCCCATGGTTGGTGTTCTGGATATTCGTGCTTCTTCTTCTGAGAAGACTTTCTTCCATTTGTGGTAGTGCTTGGGAACTATCTCATCCCAAGTCTTTCTTCTTTCGGCAGTGCTTTGATGGCCATCTGTGCCGATGTTGATGTCTTCTTGATTTCTTCTTCGTCCATTTGTGAAACAAGATTTCTTCTCCAGGCATACATTGTTTGCGCCTGTTCGACCCAGTGGTTTCGTATCTGGGTGACTCATGCATCCTGATTTAGTGATAGGGTCTTGATGACAAGTGGTGGTTGCATGCTTTCATCAAGGGTGGACATCTCCAACTGATCTTGGGTTCGAACACCACCAGCCAGGGGTACCCCAACACCATTTCATCTTCCCCGAGGTTCGTTACAAGGAATCGCATCGTCTTGGTTCGATCACTACCCGTACTTGTAGGTCTTGTAATATTTGATGGTGCCCGACTTATTTTGTGTCGATCAATATCCATGCAATCTTGGTCTTTGAAGTTTAAGTCGACCAATTTGCATTCGTTT